>CABHPQ010166602.1:0-43929 GCA_902168405.1 Peromyscus aztecus
TGTAACATTCTAGACCAAGCCAACATTAGCTAATGCTATAAAATAGCATGAGTAAACTTGCCACTATCTTTCTATGGTATGACATCGATTAGTTTATTTAGTTCTGACTTGTAGGCAAGAAATTTAGGAAGGCAGCCAAAGTTATTTCTTAGACTTGTCAATACTAGAAATAGAGTGAAGATAACCTGTTTTCAATAATACAGATTAGACTGAGTATAGATTCACAAGCAAGGCACAGGTCCAAAACATCAAGATAAGTAAAAATGACACCAAGAAGACACATAGCTTTGAATGCATCAAAACCAGAAGGATCCCCTTTATTTACAATGTCTTTCACACATTCTCAGTTTGAACTCTCAATAAGTTTAGTTCCTATTTTTCAAAATTATTTTATCAATGTTAAAGCATTCATCTTTTAAGTTTTGATTATGGATTTAATGATTTTAATATAGGGTTATTCTTTTAAAAAAAATTTTAGTTAGCTTTCACTGGTCCTCTAGTTTCCTATTCATTTATCTAAACTTCACTACCTTTCTTGATAATAAATAGTCCTATTTGGTATTTTACTTTGACCTAGAATGGTAATTTTTTCAGCAACATTCTAGTTCTTTGAAATTTTTCATTCAGTGGGAAATGTCTGTGCTTTTCTTTTTGTAGGCCACGTTCACCAACAGCCACCACACCCTGTTTGTTTCCTGGCAACCTGGGTTGAAAGAGTTGTACACTTCTTCTTTTTTTTTTTCACAACTAATTTATATAGCTATATCAGTTGGTAAGCACTAGAGCAGTGGTTCTCAACCTGTGGGTTGTGACCCCTTTGGGATCACCTAAGACCATCGGAAAACACAGATATTTACATTACAATTCATACCGTAGCAAAATTACAGTTATGAAGTAGAAACCAAAATAATTTTCTGCTTGGGGTCACCACAAAGTGAGGAATGTATTAAAGGGTCGCAGCATTAGGAAGGTTGGGAACCACTGCTCCAGAGACTAGACAAATGTAAAAACACAAAGGAGAGCCTTCGGTCCCCCTCAGGGGAACTGCTACATTCAATTAGTATGTTAGAGATCCAGACTGATTAAGATTGGTCATTTCGTGTGGCTAAACATTATCCCCCGGGAGAACACTGACTCGGGCAGACTGGCCAGCTGTGGACTTGGGTTGTGCCATTCCACGTTGGGGTGTGCACTGTGAGTCGGGGCTGCTTTTGAATCCTGTGAAATCAAGGACTAAGTCTTGAAACAACAAATGCCAAAGGGGGGCCACTTGTGAGCCCCAGCCAGTGTCAGGGATTCAGACAGCAGGACCTCAGCAACAGCTTCAGATGACGAGGAAGATGAAGACAGCTGCCGACTGCTTCATGTTGATTGTGGCTACAGGATCAAGTCAGCCTGGGTCACTTAATAAGACTGATGCCAGCCTCCATCCAGGAGAGTTTGATTTCACAGAGCAGGGTAAGGCCAGGCTCTCCAGCCTCGGCACTCCTCAGAATTAACTGAAGGGCTGTTTAAAACCCTTTGTTTGTTCAGTAGGTTTGGATCAAACCCCCATGTTTTTAGTATGTTCTAAAATAATGATGTTGCTGGTCTAAAGACTCTCATGTTAGAAAAACAAGAGTAAGAAGCAAGGTTGTGGTTCCAGCCCTTTTATTAGCGGGTGTGGCCCTTCTGTTTTTAAAATGTCATTGCTGCAGTAGTCACCCTTTCAAATGTTCATTTCTGTGCATTTTGAGAATCATATGGCCACTACCATCAAGTATGCAATGATTCCTGACCCCAGAATCTCCTCATGCCTCTTAGTAGTCAGCTCTTCCCTCCACTCGAGGCCCTTGAGAATACCGATGAGTTTTCTTTAAATAGAGTTTTGCCTTTTCAGAATTGCACGCAATAGAATCATACAGCACACAGCCTTTTAAAGCTGCCTCCCTCCACTCAGCATCGTGCACTGAAGTCCTCCATGTTGCTACATGTGTCTGCTCTGGCTTCCTTCCAGTTCCTCTGTGGTAATGCATTGTACTGATGCCTACAGTTGGTTATCCATTCATCTGTTCAAGGACATGAGGTGCTTTGTATGTGAGCAGAAGTTGTCATTTCTCTTGGGTAAACACTGAGGAACAGAATGACAAGGACACAGGCTCCTAGAGCGACATTTACAGGAAAGTGCCACGTCGTTTTCTAAGGTGGCTAAAGCATTGTATTTTCCTTATGTGCCCATATTTATAAGACTAACAAAATCTACTCTCATTTTCTTTGACATTTTATTGCAAATTTTTCCAAGCATTTTTGAAGTCAAAGAATATCAGAATGAGCTACTATTATGCCCTAAACCAGAATCAACAACTAATTATTTCATTTCCAAACTTCATTAAATACAGTCTTACTTGTATATCTTTGGACTATGAATATCTAATTCCATTAAGGTAGGAGAATGTTTTATATAATTTGTGACATTTTAAATTTACTGATGCCTGTTTTGTGGCTAAGATAACAACCACTGTTACTCTAAAAGCATGCTCACTCTTGTCTAGTAGAGTAGATGGTCTGTAAATGTCAGTTGGGTCCAGATGTTTGGGTGTTATCCTAGCCTTGTGTCCTTATGGCCTTTTGTCTATTAGCTCTAGCAGTTACCGAGAGAGGAATGTTGAAATCCCTGATACACTTGTAGATAGGTCCATTTTCCTTTCGTTGTTGTGAGATTTTTACCTCCCATAATGTGGAGCTTTCTATATCAGGTGCATAAATATTTAGGATTCTTACTCTCTCTTGGTGAGTTGATGTATTTGAAGAAAGAGTCTTCTTTCATCCTTGGTAGTGTCATTTGCTCTAAAAATCCACGTTGGCTGACAATAATATACTTAGCACGATCTCACTGTGTGTAGGATTTTATGTGTTGTACGTATGTGAACCTAAGGGCAGCATGCTTTCACTTCCTGCTCCAGACCTTGTCCTGTCTTATCATATATTTTACATCTACATGCTTTATCAATTCCACAATATATTTGTTTTGTGGGGTTTGTTTGTTTGTTTGCCCTAGACAGGAAATAATTTTTAAGTAAATTGCATAAACTAGGGGACTTGAACTTGTATTTTCACACACAGAATTTGCACTGCTCTTCGTCCTGGTTTGTGGGTCCGGATCTCTATCTGGTCCCGTCTTCTGCCTGTGTCACTTCCTTTAACTTGCCTCGTATTGCTGATCTGATGCTGATGAGCTCGCTTCGTTCTTGTGTCTAAAGAGTCTTCTCTTCCTCTTCGCTGTTCAAAGGTGGTTTTTGAAGAGCAGAGGATTCTGAGTTGACAGTGTGTTCTTTCATGTCCTGGTTTTAGGTTGATTCACTGTCTGAGGACTTGACCTGTTTCCAACAGGAGCTCCCCTCTACATCTTGCCCAGGTGGCTGTTTGAAATGTTCCTAGTACTGTTTCTAACTTCTCTTCACCCATAGTTGTAAGCAGTGAAGAGGATTTTGAAGGACTTAAGTACAGTTTTCTTCATAAACTTTAGCTTCTTAGGATTCCATTTTTATTAAATCTTAAAACTTTCCAACTGTTAAGTTTTCTGTCCACTGCTTTTCTGTCTGTGACCCTCCTCTCCGTCCTCCTGTTCCCCCCCTCAGACTAGGGTTGTGTTGGCACCATTACTAAGGAAGTACCCTCTGAATATTCAGTCTGATGCTTCGTGTATTTTGAGGCTTCTTGAACTGGTCCAGCCCTGTGGGTCTACGAGAACAGTAGCTCTCTCCAGCCTTAGAGGGCTTTCTCACGAACATCAATGGCCAGCTAAAGGTATGCCTGGAGCTCTGGCTACATAAATCTTAGTCTCTATTTACCTCAAGTCCTTACCTGTCTCTGCAACTGCAGAACACTGGGCTTCCCATCCTGCAGCCTGCTTATTAAGCCAGGGAACTGTAAGGGTCACTTTATTTATTTCTCTTTTCTTAAGGGTCACTGTTCCATGTCACCTGTTCCCCAAAGCCTGAGGGTCCATCTAGATCTGTATTACTGCACTGTGGACTATGGCAGTACACTGACTTGTGTGTTCTTTACTAGGGTAACTCCTTCCTTCCGTCATGGTTGACATAGGAAAGAAGGATGATGCCTTTCTCCAGATGTGAAATTAGGTTAGCGTAGGAATGCACTGTGGAGAGAGTGTGAAGTGCAGCTGAGGTGCTGCTCACTGATGTTCCCAGATGACCCTGTCCTCCTAGCGGGGATGGTCTGAAAAGAAGGAGATCCAAAAGAGCAGACATGAGAGCTGTTGCTCCTGGAGGCCTGCCTGGACCTCCAAGCACATCAGCAGGTCCTGTACTCAGCAAGCATTCGCTGAGCACTCACGTGTCCGCCTATATTCTAGAGCTGGAGATCTCCGTCCTGAAGGAGCTATGTAAATCCGGCACTTTGGCTTCTCTGAGTGTCCGTGTAACTCACTCCACATCTGGGCTGCTGTGTCTGTTCATTCTGTCTTCACTTCTCTTGCCTTTCTCTAGCTCATATGACCTTTGCACAGTAGCTTGTTCTTATTTGTGCAGGTGAGTTGTCATATCTCTTTTATTGGAATTTTGTATTACATTTAGCATATGTATTCGTGTGTGTTTCTGCCTGTCTGTTTCTGTGTGTTTGTCATGGGGGAGGCTGTGTGTCTGTCTGTCTGTCTGTCTGTCAGCGTCAGAAGACAACTTGTGGAGTTGCTTCCATCCTCCTACCGTATCAGTTCTAGGGACTGAGCTCATGTCATCGAGCTCGGCAGCAGGCGTCCTTACTAACTTGGCCGTCTCACTGGCCCATATCTTTTTCTTCTACTGATACTTATCTTCCTGTCAGAGTAAAAGTTCTTACAAACATCTCCATGCTGTGAGAGACCTGGGCCCTGCACTTTTCCCTTGGAACTTGTCTGTCACCTCTGAGTCTGCTCCTTTCCCTCAGCCCACATACTGCCTCTCTGCCCCTGTTGAAAACACCAGAGTGGACTGCCTTGGGGTCTTCACCGCACTCTTTCTGCAGCTGAGATGTGCCTCATCCAAAATCCACTTCTTCCTCTTACCTCCCTCAGTCCTGGCTGAGCGTCCTGTCTGGGGTTCTCTCCTACCATCTCACCTTCCCCCCATTCCTGTCTTCTTTTCCCTGATTACATGTATTTCTCTCTAAGGTACACTGTGAGATGGACTTGTTTGCTGTCTGTCATCATAACAGCGTGTGTATTATGTGAGAGCAGAGATAATCTACTGACAGAAACACCTTGACCACTGTTCCGCACTACTGACA
The DNA here is from genome assembly GCA_902168405.1 of Peromyscus aztecus. NCBI lineage: Eukaryota > Metazoa > Chordata > Mammalia > Rodentia > Cricetidae > Peromyscus > Peromyscus aztecus. The sequence goes on from CABHPQ010166602.1 coordinate 5,263, forward strand.
ACACACGTGAACACTTGTTGAATTAAAGAGTGTCTTCACTAAAGTGTGGTTTGGCTTCTCTGCCATATTACAGTTATTGAATACACTCATTTCATATTCTTAAAATGGATGATGAGAGAGCATTTTACATATTTTTTCTAAGATCTTCTCAGAATGCTATATTCCATTTAACACATTTGCTCTGTTGTAGACATGCAGCATTCGGGAGATAAAAAGTTCTCCAACACTGACTATGTCCATAATTTCAGGCTGAAGGCCACAAAGAATTAGAAGACAGTTTTGGTGGTGATAAGTGACTCTAGGGTTATAGATAAGCCAGAAGGAAATGGGATTCCAGGGAGACATCACATCACATCCAGAAACCCAAAGAAGATCCCAAAGAAACATAAACCCTTCTACGTATAACACTCTTCCCATCTCAACATTAATATGTGTCTATGAGTTATAATTCTTTTTATACAGTCCTCATAGAAAACACCCTAAAATGAAGCCACGTGAAACTTCTTTAGTAAAACATATATACAAGTGTACCCCACACACAGTGACTCATGATTTGACATCCAATATGCTCTGAGACCCAAGGTGCTTCGAGTTCACCACCAACTAACTCATTTAGTAACCCAGTTTAACCCGTCCCGACTCACGTGGTACGTCTGGTTCTAGGCTCTCTGTGGAATGTTAAGGAGCTGAGTACATCGTGCGCCCCACCCTGCCAGCACTGTTGTGTGTTATACACTGTATACCATACATTACCCTCATATAGAACAATCCCAAGTTCTGGTGTTCATCCAACTCAGATTTGTGTAAGACCTGAGTGCTTGTGTATTGTTTCAAAATGCCCTTTACTGAACTGAAGGCCACTCTCCTCTCACAGCCTGCTTAACTTTTGGTTCTTTTTGCTGCTACTCTTACTGCATTTCTCCAGCTTTGCCAACCTGGGAATACTTCATGTAACTAAGAAAAAGGTATTTGAAACACTGGAAGCGCGGATGACAGAGGCGTGTATAAGGGGCTATAATCCTGGACTCTTGGTGCATTCTGAGCTTGCCTACCTACAAGCCGAGGGTGGAGGAGACCGGCAGCTCACAGGTGAGCACCCTTGCCCAGTCTTACTTAAGGACTTCTGTGTCACGAGAGGACGACTATGTCCATCAGCATGGCAGTCCCTGGGGGGAAGGAGCTAGTGCAATTGAATTGTTCCTTTCTGCACTGGACACCTCCCTCATGCACAAAGCCTTTACACACTTATTTCCCCCTTTTTAGTGCACAATGGTGTATAGTAGGCATATTTCATTCTATTCTCACATACTACATGTGCTTTAAACGCTTAACCAAGGTAGAAAGGTAGATAGGGAGAGGATGGCAGAAGACAGTTGTTACAATATTCCAGAGAAAATGCAGGTTTCCTTTGATGGCTTTAATTTTACACAATTTAGTGGGGCTGTTATGCAAAATTTTACTAACAGTTGGAAGGATTTCAGGCTGAAGTATCCAAGAGAAAATCAAAATTATTAAATTAAAGATAAAAATCAGGAAAACATTACCAGAGATACCGGTGAAATTCAAAGGATCATTAGGGCATGCTTTGAAAGCATTTATTCCAATAAATTAGAAAATCTTACAGAAATTGATAAATTCAGATATATTTGGCCTGCCAGTATTAAACTAAGAAGATATAAACAACTTAAACAGACCTAAAACAAGTGATGAAATTGAAGCAGTAATAAAATGTCTCCCAGCTAAAAAAGTCCCAGTCCCAAATGGAATCACTGCTGAATTCTACCAGATCTTTGAAGAAGAGTCAACACAAATTATCCTTAAACTGTTCCATAAAATATAAAGGGAAGAAACATTACTGAATTTATCTTCTGAAGTCAATATTATCTTTATACCAAAACCAGATAAAAGAACAACAGAAAAAAGAGAAAAGAATAAGCCAGTATCACTGATGAACATGGATTTATAAGTTCTCAATAAAATGATACAAACCCAATTCATCAACACATTAAAGAGATTATTGACCATGATCAAGTTGGTTTCATTCCTAGAATAAAGAATGGGTCAGCATATGAAAACCAATAAATGTAAAGCATAAATAGACTTGAGAACAGAAATTACATGTCATCTAAATAGATACAGAAAGCTTTGGACAAAGTACAACATCTCTTTATGATCTAAAAACAATTAGAAATAAGAGAACCATACCTCAACATGCTAAAGGCTATATACAATAGACAAAGCCAACAGTATACTAAAGGGGAAACAACATATTTCCTTTGAAAGCAGCAATAAGACAGGGTGTGCCTTTCTCCACTCTTACTCAACATAGTGCTTAAAAACTTAGCCAAAGCAGTAAGACAGGAGAATGAAATAAAAGGATACAAATAGGAAAAGAGGAGGTCAAAGTATCTCTATTTGCAGACAGTGTAATCCCATACACAAGAGACCCTCACGACTCCACTAGGAAGGCTTAGGTCTGATAAAGTATCAAGTACAGAATCAGCATACAAAACTCAGTGGCTTTCCTCTATACCAAACTCAACAGAGGTAACAACCAAGTCTAGTGACAGCCATTCCCAGTAGCTTCAAAATAAATCAGATTCCTGCCGATAAACTAACCATGTGAAAAGGCCTTTGCAATGGAAATTCTAAGACACTGAAGAAAGAAACAGATGACAATAGATGATGGAAAAACCTCCCATGCTCCTGAGTCAACATAATTAAATCACAAAAGTATACCAAGAGTGGTCTGTAGAGTGAATGCAATCCACATCAAAATCTCAATGACATTCTTCATGGAAATAAGAAAAACTATCCTAAAATTCATATAGAAGCACAAAAGACCTCAGATAGCCAAAGCCGTAGGATAGTAAAGAGTATTGTTAGAGGTGTCCCAATTGCTGATTTCAGGTTACACTGTAGAGCCATGGTAACAACACCAGCATGGAACTGGCATCAAAACAGATGTATAAATCAGTGGAACAGAAAATTAAGAAATAAACATAACTATAGCCACCTGATACTTGAGAAGATGCCAAAATATGCATTAGAGAAAAGACAGCCTGTTCAACAGGTGACGCCAGAGAAAGCGGATAGCCACATAGAAAGGAGGAAACTGGATCCCCATCTCATCCTGGACAAAGTCAGTTCAACACGGATCAGAGGTCTCACTGTGAAAGTTAATGGTCTGAAACTGTTAAGGGAACACACACCGAAAATGCTCCAGGAGGTAGGCATAGGCAAGGACTTTCTGAAAAGAGCTCCAGCCACTCAGGAAACAAAACCAACAACTAACAAATGAAATTAAACAGTTTCTGCACAGCAAAGGAAATAGCTGGGTGAAGCGACAGCCTTCAGTATGGGAAAGAACTTTGCTAGCTGTGTATCCAACATACTAATATCCAGTTATATCAAAAACTCAAAAAACTAAATTCCAGGAAACCAAACAATCCAGGTAATAAATGGGCTAAGGGACAAGGAGAGAGTTCTCAGATGATGAAGTACAAGCAGCCAACAAACGTGGTTACGCCCCTAGCCATTAAAATTGCTTGAGATTCCACCTCACCTTAATTAGAGTGGCAGTCATTAAGAAAACAAGCAGCAGGCGCTTGGCATGCAGTGCAGGCGGCTTGGTGCTTGCCTGGTAGACAGGAAGTTCTGGGTTTGAGTCCCGGCACTCCAGAAAAACAGACAGGGCAGCACGTAATCCCCGCAGCTGGGAGACGGCATCAGGAGGGTCTGCAGTGCAGTGCCACCCTCAGCTGGACATCGCAGATGATTCAGCAGGTAATTTTCACCAAGTCTGCTGGCCTGAATTCAGTCCCCAGGGCCACATGGTGGAAGAAGAGGGCCACCTTCCTCAGCTTGCTCTCTGACCTACACACATGCACTGTGGCCAACAAATGCAAAGAGATAAATAAATAAGAAAATCAACGTGGAAAGTCCTCAAAAATAAAGTAAAAGTAGAACTACCATATGACACAGCTGTACACTCCTGTGTATACTTGTAAAACTCTAAATCAACATACTGCATAGACATGTTTATTGCACATGCATGTTTATTGCAGCCATATTCATGAGTCAAGTTAAAGAATCAACCTCGCTCTCCATCAACAGATGATGGATAAAGAAAGTGTGATATATATGCATAATGGAGTTTTATTCAGCCATTTAAAAAAAAGAAACATCATTTATAGAGCAATGTATGCAACTAGAAGTTGCATAAGCCAGACTACAAACATCATATGCTGTCTCTCTCATCTCTAGACCCTAGATTTTATATAAATATGTAAGATTATTTGCACGTACGTAAGTAGGACATGAAAGTAAGAGAAGGGTCTTGTTGGTAGGAAGGGAACTAGTGGGCATGAGGGAGAGGGCAAGGAGGCTGTGGGACTGAGTATTGGCAGAGGGCTTGGTCTGCTGGGGTGGAGATATCTTTATAAACCTGTCACTACGTATAGAGTATATGCCAATAAAAACTTTTAAGGAAGTATTTCTAGAGGAAAAGACTTGGTCTTTAAGATGTTCTTTGTTTGGGCTTTTGAAAATATGCCATGTTAAATGTTCACACTCCCACCTGCCCTGGCATGAGCAAACTGTACTATGTGACCCTAGACAGGGAGAAGGAGATCATCCGCCAGGCGGCTGTGCAGCAGACGAAGGAGATGGACCTGAGTGTGGTACGCCTCATGTTCACAGCCTTTCTTCCCGACAGCACGGGCAGCTTCACCCGGAGACTGGAGCCCGTGGTATCAGATGCCATCTACGACAGCAGTGAGTACTCAGTCCTGAGGCAGGGGCGCTTCATCCAGCATCGAGATCAGACACAGCCCTACCTCGGCACTTACCAAAGAGCCGAGGCCTGCAGACAGTGACTCAGTCACCTTGAGCTCTAGTCTGTTGTCTGCGGAGTGTGACTGTTGCAGTCTAGGGTAGAGGGTTGGTGTCCATTTAAGCATCTTAAGCCATACTAGTCAACAGTATGCTCTTCCTTCAGAAAGTGCATTATATTCTTCACGTGTAACACCAGTTTCTTACTTCTGAACACGTGACTGTAGGGTAACTTGCTAGTACTCTTTAAGATGGCCTTGTTATCTGCCCTGGCAGCTCTAAAGAGAAACTAATAAAAGACAATTATTATATTTGTCTGTCCTTATCCCCACTTGGTAGTACATTCATTAAAACAGGAATGCCAAGGTAACTGAAGAAGTAGTATGTCAACATTCTCTTTCAGTCTGTGGATTCTAGACTGTAGAGGGCTTCCAGTAGCCATTAGCATTTACTGTGTAACTCTATTGTTTGGCATGCATTGGCCTTGATAAACAGTTGCTTCAGGAACCCTGCAAGTACAGTACCCTCATTGAAAGGTTATGGAATATGATGTACTAGGAAAGCCCATGTTCCACATCCATCGGCTAGTTGATTTGTCTGATTTAAACAAGTGTAACAGGAAGTGAGAAGTTTATCAAATGAAAAAGATTCTTACTCAACAGAGAACCTTAAAATGCAGCTGTTGGAGTTTTTAAAGGGGAAGCTTCATAATACTTGCTAGTACATGCAGCTTTACCCCAAACCACACAGAATGCTAATTTAGTTTGGGGAAAGGAAATAGAACATCTTCATTTTCCTTTGTAGAATTGGAAAAAAAAAGTAGCTTAAAAACTGTACTTTTCTTAAAATTTTTAGGACTTTTATAAATGGCATAAAATTAGCATGAAACAAGCCACTGACCTGGCAATCCTGGAAACATCGGGAAAGCTTTCTTCCATATCAGCCTGTGTGTTAGGGGAAACCAGATACCATCATCCAGAAAAGCAAATACCACCATCTGTTCCTCATCTGCTCCTTTCTGCCTCACCTGTTTTGGGGAGAATGAGTGGCCCAGGCCCAAGAAGTGCTCCAAGGACACGGGCAGCTACTCTTGCTCTGTTTGTGTCTGTCAAAGTGTAGGAGTGAGCTCATCCATCGAACTTTGTGAAACCAGGGCTGAACTAGGGTGTGTCTTGTTTTCTCCCTTTGAACAGAGGCCCCCAACGCATCTAACCTGAAAATCGTAAGAATGGACAGGACAGCAGGATGTGTAACTGGAGGAGAAGAAATTTACCTTCTCTGTGACAAGGTTCAGAAAGGTATGTGTACACTTCAGTCTCCAGATGTGATATGCATCTGTCAGAGTCATCTGTGAGTTGCTCACGGTGGACCAGGAGTGTTCTTTTTGCTGTGGGACCTCTCAGAAACATTTCCAAGTGTACACTGTGTTGTTTCCATTTTTCACAGAGGTAAAAGGACAGTGATCATACATAGAGCTGTTCAGCATGATGATACTTAATAAACTTTGTTTCCGGTACGCAATTAAACTAAGTCACAGTTATTATCTGAGTTTTCCATAACATGAAATTGCAGAGCCTGCTCTTTTCTCTGAGCCTCCTCGGTCTCTTCCACCTGTCACCGTGATGCCCGGTGGGAAGGAGAAGGATAACGCATGCAGGGTCCTCAGCACTTCCCTCCGTTTGCACTTTGAGAAGTTCTTCATGTTTATAGATATAGCAAGATTGGGAAATTAGTAAAAGCTGAAGGAGAAGTTACTTTCCCAAACTTCATTTTAAATAAAATTATAAATAAGTAGTCTTTATTTTTAAACATCTTTGCCTAGACTGGTGTCTTATGGTGTCTGTTGCTGGGATAATTATCATGTCATGATCAAAGCCAATTCAGGGAGGAGAGGGTTTGTTTTAGCTCTCAGCGTATAGTCCATCATCCAGGGACGATTGGAGGCAGGATCTGATGCAGAGGAGCTGGAGGAGCTCTGCCTACTGCCTTGGTCCTCATAGCTCGCTCTGCCTGCTTTAACACCCAGACCGCCTGCCCAGGGGTGACACTGCCCACAGTGAGCTGGGCCTTCCCACATTATCAGTCAAAAACAAAATGCCCCACAGGCCCGTCTGGTGGGGACATTTTTCTCATTTGAAGTTCCCTCTTCCCAAATGACTCTGGCTTGTGTCAAGTTGACATAAAACTAATTCCAGCATGACTGGTATCAATCTACACCCAACTCACTGAACCAAAGTCATATTCATTTCCAGACCCTGGCTATATGTGCCATGGGCAAAACTATTTGTATTTAATTCTTAATATTTATCATTACACTGATAAGTCTCAACATCAGAGGCCTTAGAAGACTTTTTTTTTTCTTTTTTGGTTTTTTGAGACAGAGTTTCTCTGTGTAACAGCCCTAACTGTCCTGGAATTAACTCTGTAGACAAGGCTGGCATTGAACTCACAGAGATCCATCTGCCTCTGCCTCCAGAGTGCTGGGATTAAAGGCATGCGCCACCACTGCCCAGCCACCATCTATTTCATACTGCCACAGTGACTTGACCACACAGTGTTCTCACACTGTCCATAATGAACCTGGGGATGGGGGTTCCCTAAGGCCTGGGGACCCATGCTAGCAAGTGTATGACCTGGTTAAGAAGGTGGGCTCAGAACCCACCCTTGGGTGCCAATCCTTGTTCTGCAGACCTGCCCTGGGAGAAACAATTAGAAATGATAAACCACACCTTGGAGAGACATGGTATGACATTCCCAGGGTCAGACTTTTGTGGCAGGAGGCTATCTCCAGAATGTGAAGCTGGCCCCAAACCCGAATGCTCTGGACCTCCTCATTCCCTCCCCAGAACTGGAAGACTTCCTAACAAAAGATGCCACCAGAAGGTGAAACGTAACTTGTCACCAAATCATGGTCCTGACTCTGAGGTATCAGTGCATTAGATCCCTGTGCCTAAAGGAGGTGGCTGGGCCACAGAGGCTCATGGCCTCCTCTACAAGCATCTGTTGGTGGTTATGCAGAAGTGCCTCCAAAGGACAGAAGACTGTGAGAAGAGCTGTTAAAATGGTCAGCTAAAATAGTGACTTAGAGTTTCCTCCACACAGTGCAACGAAAATAAAGACATGATAAATTGAATGTTAAGTATCATAATACAGTTGCATTTCCCCATCACATACATAGGTAAAATGAAAAGGGTTGGAGGTGAGATGAAGGGAGACAGACAGACAGACAGACAGAGTATGAAAATGACAGGTATCCTGTTCCACTAAGCCTGGGATAGACCTATCCAAAAGCAAAGGATTGGACCAGAAAACAATGAAATGATTTATTCAATCCTAATATATCTAAAATTATATTAAAATAGAAATATCAGCTTTCACTAGTCAGTAGAGTGGTCCTTCATATGAACTGAGAAGTAAAGTCAAGGAGATGCCAGCCTGAATTACATGTCATAGTTCTGCAGAACTAGAGTGAAAAAAACAAATCCTAGTTTCATCACAAGAGGACATGGCCATCACTGTATTTAAACCAACTGCTTAATAGGGAGCAAGGAAGTGGTGTGTGAAGGTAGTTCAGCAAAGTGTGTAAGAGCTGGGACTTTACATCTATGATGCTTACATCCTGATTCCTTCGTTTATTCGCTATTCAACCGTGGATAACTTAAGACACAGTCTGGGGCTGACAGGATGGTACAGAAGTAAAGGCTCTTGCTGTCAAGTCTGACAACCTGGGTTCAATCCACAGGATCCAGGTCTAAGGAGAGTACCACTCTCCATAAGTTATCCTGAGCCCTGGGTGTGCTCGGAGTATACTGTGTACTCCCATGCATGTGCACCCACCGACAGACCCCAGATTCTCTTCTGCAGATGAGGACAGCATTAGTACACCTATATCACAGGGCTGGTTTGAGGACTGAATGAGTTAATATTTATGCATAAAGCACTTAGGACAGCATCTGCCATGTGGGAAGCTTCATTTATGTCAAGTGTTAGAGTGTACATCTCCATACTGGGTTGAGTCACACCCAGAGATTCTGATATTCTTCCATACTTCAAGTTTCCCAGAAGTAAACTAGTTTAAGGGTGGAGAAGTGGGAAGTTCATGTGTTGACTAAGACAAAGCTTAATGGATTGGGTAAATCTAATACTCCGCTACTATGAGTAAGTAGTAGATCCCATTCCTGGAGTAAATAATGTGTAAAGAGTCAGTAACCTGTGAAAACTTTAAATGGTGCAAATCTCCTGCTACGAATTCTTTTCCAAGCATTTATATTTACATGAGGTAGAGTGATGTGCTAGCTGCATTTGCTAGCATGCTCGTCAGCGTGATTACAGCCATTGTAGTCACATGCCTGAATGTAACCATTTGCAGATGACATCCAGATTCGGTTCTATGAAGAGGAAGAAAATGGTGGAGTTTGGGAAGGATTTGGAGACTTTTCCCCCACGGATGTCCATAGACAGGTAGGTGGGTTGTTACTGCAGGTTTTGTTTTAGCACACGTTCTGCCTTGGTGAAATTCAGTGCTCGGTTCCACATACTGAAAAAGAAACCAAGTTAGTCTCTTTAACATCCATACAGCAATGCTATTTGTATGGCTCTTCCAGAGAAGTACCCTAACATAGAGCTTCGGGCAAGGTGCTGCTGGCTCTGAGAGCCCGGCATGGTGCCTCATCTGGTGACTGTTGTTCAGGTAGTAAAGGCAGAGGCCCTCAGTTCCTCCCATGAAAATGGTTAAGTATTGACCATTATGGCAAAGCCTGAGAAAGGGAAACTGTGCTGAGGAGTCTGAAGGCTGAGGCTGATCTCATCCTGATGAGTCAGGGTCTCCAGCTGCTTATATGACCAGGGGTGAAGATGCTGAGCCACCTCATTAATTGTCACCCTTTGAGGGTGACTGAGAAATGTGTTTTCAAGGAATTATCAACAGTCCAAATATTAACCAGTAAATGGCTAGTTAGTTAGTGGGGTGTTTCTATGTGCTGAAACATCAGGCAGTTACTAGAAGAGGAGAGTCTGTGAATGAACAGAGACATCAAAATAGAATGCTAAGATTTGTAAAGAATTATTGAGACCATAGTATATATAAAAGCAATTCACTGTTCATGTGCACAAGAAGCCTGAGAAAATAACAGCAGATCCCTCTAGGAATCTGTACTGAAGAGGTGCGTGAATGGGAGCTAGGGAGGCAAGAAGAATTATCAGTGTATGCCAGTGTATTCCTCCTGCATTTTATGAAATCTTGATCCTTGTGAATATAAAGATAGAACAATATGAACCTAAGTGTGTCCAGTGCCTAACTATCCCAGCACTACCCCAAATTAACACATGCCTCCAGCACAGCAGTTCTTCCCTGTTGGTGTCTCTGGCTGCAGGCTGACAATGGCCCCAGGTTCCATCTGCCTCCACACCCAGTCCTTCATGTGCTGCTCTGAATGATCTTGGGGGCTTCTAAGGCTAATTTGAAAGAGAAATAATTAAGATGCATTAATTAAGATTATTAGCCAGCATACTTTTGTGTTTTACTTTCACAGGAGCAATATAATAAAAATGTATGCTGTGCTGTGGTGGTGCACGCCTTTAATCCCAGCACTTGGGAGGCAGAGGCAGGCGGATCTCTATGAGTTCGAGGTCAGCCTGGTCTACAGAGTGAGTTCCAGGACAACCAGGGATACAAAGAGAAATTCTGTCTCAAAAAACCAAATTTTTTTAAAAAGTAAGGGTGTGCAATAGTGACTGGAACTCTGTCCAGGTGCTGGGTTTTGGCACACGTCATTTAAGCTTGGAGTTTAAATGTACGCATACAGAGTGTGTCTCGTGCTCACCACCGCTAGAAAGCAAATGCCCTCACCAGTGTCTGGGTTTTGTACCCTGCAGTTTGCCATTGTCTTCAAAACTCCAAAGTATAAGGATGTCAACATTACAAAGCCGGCTTCCGTATTCGTTCAGCTTCGGAGGAAATCGGATCTGGAAACTAGTGAACCGAAACCCTTCCTCTACTACCCGGAAATCAAAGGTACCTGGGTTATTTAGACTCTTGACCTTGCTCTGAAAGATCAGTGAGTCACCTCCTTTACACAGCCTCCTAGACACCACTGTCTGGATGTGAAGTGCTTATTTTTACAGACAAGAAGGTAATGAATTGAGATCATGGAATTAGCCTCAGTCACTTATGATACTGTTATTACTGCCAAACTTGTATGAGATTTAGACATTTGACGACTTATCTTTGAATATTAAAATCTGGGGTTGAGCTGGCAAGATGGCTCAGTGGGTTAAAGCACTTGATGACCTGAGTGTGAGCCCCAAAACCTGTGTGGCGAAAGGAGAGAACTAACTACCAAAAGATGACCTTTGACCTCCACATTCGTGCTGCAGCCTGTGACAGAAAGAAGGGGAGGGGGGGAGGGACAATGAGAGAGAAAGAGAAGGAGGTGGGGGAAGAAAGGCTCAAATGTTTGTTCAGCTACTCAACACCACCTCGAGCGTTAAACAGAAAACTCAGCCACCATACAGTACAGAACTATCCATGCACCAGTTACTATACTTTTCCTCGCCAAGGACACATCAGGAAAGGTAGACTATAGTTAAAATACAAAGTATGATTTTTTTTTTTTTGAGTTGCTAAGCATCACATTCCTGGCCTTGTAGACAGATGTCCTACCATTGAGCTGTAACCCCAGTTCTCCAGTTATAGTAAGTTCTCAAAGCAAAGCACCCACAAACCTATGAAACTGTTGAGGAGACAGCCCTGGAGCCTGTGGTCTAGAGAAGCCTCCAAAAAGTCTTCTTCAGTGAGAAGCCACTTGGGATGTTATTGAAGGTGAATAGCAGTCAGGGCTTCCTCTGTTTATCAAATAGAGAAATGCTCGGGGCAGAGGTGTGACAGCTGGTGTTAGTCCTGGGAGAAATGATCTCTGTGAGTGCTGAGATGGACTGAGGAAGGCTGAGGCAGGGCAGGGAGGCCAGGTCCAGGCGGTGTGAAGGATTTTACATTGACTCTAGAGTGATGGCCAGGCCTGCCTGAAAACTGTCCGGGATGACACAGTCAAATGATACAAGAATTCAGTGGGGCTTCAGCAGGGTTAGAAAGGTCCCCGAGCCTGGGAGCGAGTATCAGCAGACACTGCCATGGTGGCGCTGTGGAGACCTGGGCCTTGGGTGAAGGGAAGTGGAAGAGAGACTCAGAGTCACAGATGGTTCTAGCATTTCCAGACTGGAAACTGATGGTGTGGTTAAGTGGATAGGGGCATCGAGGGAGGAAAATCTGAGGGTGAAGGAGAAGCTGGGTATAAACATGTTTCAGTTCGGGTCAGGTGCAGGGGGGAGGCCAATCAAAAGCCAGACCCAAGTGGGTGGAGACTCAGCATCAGAAGAATCCCAGACCCCGCAGAGGTTAAGTGCAGGAACACAGGCACTAGTCAGCCTCTTTGTACCTCTGTTTTCAGTTTTTTCTTGAAATCCATGGCTCTGAGAGGAGATCCGTAAACTTGGAGGCTACACAAAGGACTAAGCCCCAGCAATGTCTGGATCAGAAGGAGTGAGGCTGGAGAGGAGGAGGTCAGCAGCATGACTGCCACCAGATGCAGGGCCCTAGCTGAGGTTGGGAACACAGAGGGGCAGCAGCACCGAGGCCCACCCAGTGTTGGTTCCTTGAGGGCAGAGTGTGATGTGCTCAAGAATGTGCTGTAGCAGAACCGTTTAGAAAACATTTCTGGGAGTCCATGTTTCTGAGCTGTGATCTCTGTTGGGTCAGATTTACGGGGCATTCTGTGGCTGGCCTACTTCCTTCCTTACTGGCCTGAAGTCTTCTAGATCCTTCTGTCCACACAAGGCAATGTGAAAATCCATGCTTTAACCTGAAGCCCCTGCCCTCTAAAAATAGGAGAAGAAAATTATTATCTTTCCTGAGAAAAACAATAGAATTCATCTCCTAAAATATGCCTTCAAAATAATGTTATCTTTGCTGATGCAGAATCATGAGAAAAAGAAAAGAAAATACAGGTTAGCTGCACAGGATGTGAGCCTACAAATGTTCTGAGCTTGACTCCCAGGCCGCATTTTCTGGTGCTATCTGCACCAGACACTTCGCTACACTAGCAAAGGCCCAGCTTCCTCAGTACTCCACCTCAGCAGGGTAGGGGCTATCTAATGGCTGGATGAGAGGATGGGGTTCACCCAAGTTCTGATTTCCTCAACAAACTTCAGACACACCATCTATACCATCATAAATACAAATACAGCTCCATAGAGTACAAACAGTGTAAAAATTATCTGGAGAAGAAGTGGCAGCTGAGCTCCAAGGAAAGAATGGCTGCCATGCATTAATATATTACAATCCGGTTATTGTGTTAGAACTCTTAATTTGTGGGTAATAAATTCCCTTGTTTTATTTTCTTTTTCACATTCTGGATTTTGTTAATAGTGTTTTGCCTGTGTGTATGTCTGTACACCACGTGCATGCCTGGGGCCTGAGGAAGGTAGGAGGGGCTTTCAGATCCCTGGAATGGGGGTTTCAGAGTTATGAGTTACCATGTGAGCACCAACATAAGCACAAAGGCTAAATGTTCATCGGATCCATCAAGTAAGGCATTAGCATGTATGAAACATTGCCCTCTCGTTACCACCCTGGACTCTGCATCCTCTGGAATCATTCCTTGACACCGTATCTTACAAACACTTCTTGGGGACAGTGAGGTCAGGAGACAGTTAAAATAACCAAGTGAGGGGTGGTTATGTGGCGAGAAGATACTCAAGGACTTTCTGTACTCAAGCAAAGAAGGACTGTAGTGAGTTTTCAGTAGGAAAAGCTGGAAGTCGGGATGGAGAACAGTCATGTTTTAAGTTATAAAAGACATGACCAAGCTAAATACAGGCATTTGCCAGAGAACCCGGAAACTGAGACTGAAGTGCTGGCAAGGCACCTGTGCAGGAAAGGTCGACAGAGGCTGGACTTCTGTCTGTGCTGCAGCTCTTATCTATGGTCATTATTAATGCAGCGTTAATGTGCAACACTGTTTGTGAAGTGTTACCCAAAAAGTAATAGTCTGCTGTGATAAAAGGGCACTGGGCTCCGGGTCTGACCTTCTCGACCATAAGATGAGAAAGTCACTTAACCACCCCCAGCTTCAGCTTCCTCTTCTGAGAAAGGAGATTCTGTAGAAGTGACCGTGAGCGTCCTTCTAGAACAAGCATCCACAGTGTACCCTGTGGGACCACTGTGAAAAGCAGACTAAGAGGCTGGATGGACCCAGTAAGAAAATCTCCACCTTCAGGTCTGTTGGAACTGAGACTAGCAAGTTCCTTCATGAAGGTTGTCCTATGGAATCTTCTGAAATAGCATCTTGTCACTGAAATAATCCTGGCAATGCTATACCCAATATTTTGAAAATTATCTCTTAAAATTTTGAATTTGGAGAATAGAGAAATGGTTGAGCAGTTAGGAATGCTATTGCTTTTTCAGAGGGCATGAATTCTGTTCCCAGCACCGATATAAGCCAATTCACAACTGCTTGTAACTCTAGCTCTGGGAGACAACACCCTCTTCTGGCCTACACAGGTACCTGCTTACATGTGGCATGCACTTACACAGACACATAAACAAAAACAAACATTAAAAAAACTTTAAATTTTACAGTGAACAGTAAGCATCTCTACTTTAAAAGGGAACACACAGTAAATATGAAGCCTTTTTTCTAGAAACCCTGTCAGCAAACAACGTTTTGGCTGGGGAGACAGCTCAGTGTGTGACATGCTTAGCACACAAGTGTGAGGCCCCGAGGTCGGATCCCCAGAACCCACACAGAAGCCAGACACGTAGCGTGAGTGATTATAACCCCAGTGTTCCCACAGGACGATGGGACTTGTGTCTTCAGAAGCTCGTGAGCCAGCTAGCCTGGGATACACAACAGCAAAGAGCTGTTCTCAAACAAGGGGGAAGGCAGGGACCAACACCCCAGGTTGACCTCTGACCTCTACATGCATGCTGTGGGCACACCACACCCCCCTCACACACATGGATGGGATGGCGTATCTTTTATAAAAAATAACATTTCTAAAGATGAATAAGTTACCTGTTGTGTTTCATGCTTCTGCAGTGGGATAAAATTCCATGTGAGATAACAGTTCATGGGCTGACTGAATATAGCTATTAGTCTTGGTATAACTGGTAGGGAAACTTTATAAATCTTTCTATAAGTCTTTAGTTAGGAAGTAGCCAGAGTCTCTTCCCCCCAAGTTCACTCCTTTCTGGCCGAAGCTCATTTTCTTCATAATCATCCTGGTGTGCCCGACTTTGGCTTTAAAGGGACTACTGTGGTCCACCATGCTACTATTCTACTTTCTCCTTCAGCTGCAGTAGGTGATCCAAGATAGTCCATAAACACCAGCCTTGTGCCTCACCGTGGGGTGACAGAAACACCCACAGAACTAGAAAAGTGGAGATCTTTCTGAGCATAAACAGTGATGAAAACTGGCATTGAAGAGTCAGACACAGGACAGTTGTTAAAATCGGCCTGTTCACTGAATAGAGAATACCATGTTGACTGTTTTATGTGAACAAAAGCTACCTTCACTTCTCGGCCCCAAAGACAAAATAAACAAGTATCTGCTAGGAAACTCACAGACCACAAAGGAACAGGGACACCATGGTAGATGCCTCACACAGTGGCAGGACTGAGAGCACAGTGGCTGATGGCCACACAGGCCATGATGGAACTGAGGGCAGTCACAGAATTATAGAGGACATCTTGGCTGATGAGAACACAGACAGTGAGAAACAAGAAATAGAGAACCCCATGAGGAGCAGCAATCCAAAGTCTCAAGGCACGTACACCTGGACAGGCCACCATCCCAGAGGCAGTCTCTGTATTAAATCTGAGACCCTAGGGGCCAAACCGTCAGTCGTGAACCTGTAGGCCTTCTCCGTGTTCCCAGGATCTATTTCTCTGCTCACAATAGTCAGGAAGGAATAGGTCTCCATTGCTTCACGTCTGCAATCTTGGAATTTCTAGAAAGTCCTATATACAGTGACAGATGTAGCTCCCTTAAATACTGTCCTATACACATCATTCTCTGAGACATTCAGTAACTCTCCTCTAAGCAAGCCCCTTAGGTTCATATTCCTGAGGCTCCCCAATGTGGGTGACCTGAGTCCACCTTACTTCTCAAGAATTTCTTATACTAACTTTTCACTCCAGCCAAAATGTTTGCCTTTATTGTCAAAAGCACCCCATCCATGTTATTACTTTGAGAAATCCCTCTATGTCCGCTTGCCAGAATATCCCCTGTTCTTCTAACATAAGGTCTTTGGTCTTTACAGAAGTTCAACAGACCATGAATCTGCTCCATTAAATTTTCACATGCATACCATCATAGTGCTTCCCACTAAATCTCTGCCTTCAAATTGAGATGGAGGGTCCTTGACAGCAGAGATGTTGTGTCGTACATCTCTTTATTCCAGCACCTAGCTCAGTGAATGTACATAATAAATGTTAGCTAGTTCATCATAATTGTCTTAGGTGTGCAAGAACAAGTGTTCACAGTGTTGGCTGGGTATGGCAATCAATGCATGCCTCTAATCCTAGTACTCAAGAGAGAGAGGCAGTTGAATCTGTGTGTGTTTGAAGCCAGACTGGTCTACATAGTGAGTTCCAGGCAGCTAGGGCTATATTTGGTGAGACCCTACCTCAAAATAAATAAGTAAATAAATGAAAGTGCTTTTTAAAAAGATTGTGCATCTTTGGGTGATCTAGATCTTGAAGAGCAATCGACTCTTTCACCAACTTGTTAACACTGGGAACTGAGGAGATGTTGCCTAGTGGAGTTGGGTATGTGTTGAGCTGTGGTCATCGAGGCTGGTTCTTGGTCTTCATGCCCACTGGAATAAGTATCATGCTTCCTCCTTGGGTGCCCTCTATTTCCCTTTAAGGATTTAAAAATATCCTGAGAATCAATAGTCTCTCTGTGGCTGCTGGTGGGATCCAATCAGTCTTTCCCCTCTGGTTTCCCTTCCTGTAAATACAGACAAAGAGGAAGTGCAGAGGAAGCGCCAGAAGCTCATGCCCAACTTCTCGGACAGTTTCGGCGGTGGCAGTGGAGCCGGAGCTGGTGGTGGAGGCATGTTTGGTAGCGGCGGCGGTGGAGGGAGTACCGGAAGTCCCGGCCCAGGTACGAGAAAAGTCTCTTCTGTCGAAAGCCTTTTCATGTTGGTGAGGGGATAGTTTCCTTTCCCGGGTTTCCAAGCATGTCTCCTGCTTGAGTGGCGGTGACATTACTAATTACGAGATTTTAAATTAATGGACATTTTCCTACTAAGGTAAAGTTTTGTCAAAGGAGTGTGTGTTCACCTTACAGTACAGTGGCTCCTCCCCCATCCAGTTTCACTTTCTGCGGTTCAGTTGCCCGCGGTCAGCCTGAGTCTAAAAATACTACCATTGTCTTGCCAAGAGAGACCACATGCCCCACACTGTTAGTGCAGCCTGTTGTTATAACTGCCCTGTTACTATGATTATTGTTGTTCATCTCGGGTCTTTTTACATGTGAACTTTACCATAGGTCTGTGTGCATCAGTTTTCGGGGGCCTTGGACCATGTATATCAGGATAATGGGTAATCCCCAAAACTGTAAAAAGGAAAAGTCAACTGAAGCATTTATCAAGAAGATACCTTTCTCAAATAGTTTTTGAGTATTACCCCCTTTTTTGGAGGAGCAATTGTTGTATTATGCTGGGAAACATTAAAACAACAATCATACCTGTTACATGGTAGATGTGTATTGTATACCTCTCCACAATACTGCAGACTCCAGACACTACACTGTAGAACACTGAGTCACAGAAAATCCTGCCACTGAAGAGTTAGCAGGAAAGCACTGTGATGCTATGTGGATGAACCACTTCTAATTTTGCCATGCATATATTACAATAAATATTTATGAGCTTCTGGCTACAGCTGTGATCCTCATGCATGGGTTTTCAACCATTTATTTATATTAGATTTTTATTATCATTACACCACAATTGTGGATGTAGAGTGATGGGTGCTGTGTTTGTTTCTGCTGTTAGCTTGAGCAGTTCCTCATGGTAATACAGTTCTTATAGAAGCATGATTAAGTATCATGTTTAATGACTCATACCAGATTGAGTGAAAACCCTATAGCACAACTGACTTGAATGCTGTTTCCTGTTTTCTGTGTACTATGCTGTGCTGAGCATGGCTTTCCTTTTATTCCACATAACTTACTGTCACGTCAGAGGGTGTGGTGTTCCATGCTGACTGCTCCTCTGGAGAACTTTTATCAGTTCATTCTTCCACCAAAAAGAATGAAAATGAAAGTGGTGGCCATTTTGTCCATTAAGGCATCAGTCTATTATTGTATTTGGGGTTTTCTCACCGGGGGTCATCTTATTTAACTGTTTTCATGTAGCTCTAAGTCTTGCTGTGACTACTTGCTGTTAGCTGTTCCCCTTCACGCGGGAGGAAAGGACCTTCTCAGCATCAGCTTCTCCAAGCCGCCAGTCTGGGCACTGTCTGTGTTGCCACAGTGGAATTCACCTGTCTTTCCCCAGTGTGTTCTACTAACTCTTGGGCAAAGCCTGTGTAGGCTGGCCCCGCACCACACCACGGCTTGTGCCCCTGAGTGTGTACCCAGTCTGTTAACAGTCTCCCTGATGCTCCCTTTTTCTCATTGCTGGCTCAGGGTATGGCTTCTCGCACTACGGATTTCCTGCTTACAGTGGGATTACATTCCATCCGGGAGCCACTAAATCCAACGCTGGGATCACCCATGGTAAGTCAGACTTGAATACCAAGGAAGAAAAATGCACGGACAGCAGTGTCATCTTTAAAAGTTTTAGAAAATAACTTTCCAGTAAATTCTTATTTTTGTATAATTCTCAGACAGCATAAGGAATACTCCTAACACTTATATATTTACTCATGACATTGCATGAATGGGAATAAGGCAGAAGCACAATGCGAAAAAACCTAGACTTGACTATCCAAACGTAAAAATAGCACCTTTCCTGTCTGTCTCTTCACCTCAAGTGCTATCCTTTTGAAATCAGTTTTCATTTGGGAAGATTGGTCTTTTCCATTCACACACATCCTCTAAGTATCTGTGGTGACGGTCTGCTCGTAGTTTATATGAAGGTATATTCTTGTAGCCATGGAAATTATTCTATAAAACCTTTCATATATACTACATGTTTGTGCCAGATGCATACATCACTGTAACCTCTTTTAAAGATCTTAACTGACATTGTAGTTTATCCTACAATCAGATAACGATTGTTTCCATTAACTATGACTTCATGACCCCTGTGCAAGGAGAATACTAGCCTTGGCACAGTCTGGACAGAAGATGGGGTTCAGAAGACACAGCGCTGGTGGTGGTAGAACTGGGTTTTGTACCAGGCCTGCCCAGGAGCCTTGGGTGGCCTTGTCCTACCTGTCACATAACATGGTTCCATCAACAGCGTGGTCAGAGGTGGAGACGGCCAGACTGAGTAGAGATGAGCTCTGTGGTTTCCCTTGTCACTCAGCACCGGGAAAAAGAAAGAATGGCCTTCAAGAACTTTCCATTTTCTTCAGCTAACTTTCAGCGTGCAGAACTTCATCTCATTTTTCTCCTTCGCAGAGAAAATGAGATTCGTTCCCTCTTTTTGTTTGCAAGAGAATGTTACTGTGTAACCTTGGCCTTGTGGTGCTTCTCCTGCTTCTGCCTCCCGAGTGCAAGGAAGGAGGTTATGGGATGAGTAGCCACATCTGGCTGCAGATAGGAGTGTTTGGAAGATGATCTTTTAAATGTTTCTGAATATTTAAAATATTTCCAAAACATGCCAGGTGTTGTGGTACACATCCTTAATCCCAGTACTCAGGATGCAAAGCGAGGCGGATCTCTGTGAGTTTGAGGTCAGCCTGGTCTACAGAGTGAGTTCAAGGCCCACCAGAGCTATACAGCAAGACCCTGTCTCCAGAAGTAAATAAATAAATAAATATAAAATATGTCCAGAACATATTGTTTATGTTATGAACATTCATATTTTTCCATTTTCAACAAACCTGCCTTCTTTCTTTTTTCTGCCCTATGTTAAAACTGTGAGTTATAGTTTGATTAATAGATTTTACTAAGAAAAAGATGATGTTTTTGCATTTATCCTAGGAACCATAAACACGGAATTGAAAAATAACCCTAAAGACAAGAGTAGTGATGGAGAGATTCTAAGTGTCTCTGAGAAGGAAACAGCAGAAGAAGATAAGGAGCCTGGCATGTCCAGCACCAAGACCGATACAGTTGCACTGACATCCACCGTGGAAGACAAGGAATGGGATGCTGGGTTTCAGGGTAGGTGGGCATGCCCACAAGGGTTTCCACGGGCAGCTGGGGACGGTGCAGTTCTAGGTACAGGCAGCTGTCTCCAGAACATGGGTTTCCTTCCTGTTAATCTAAAGATGATGGGTCAGCAACTCGTTTGAGCGCTCTGCAAGGTGTCATGTGCCTTCCAAGAAGCATCTTCATGCGGAAACTTGTAGTCCATTGCCTGGTCATATGCAGCTCTGGGTATTAGAAGAGGCAATTCACTTTGTCCCTAGCCCAGGTGACACAGAAGAATGTCCACATCCTTCACTAGCCCCTCCCAGCAGCCAGCTCAGCTGCCATAAATAAGAAGTTTGCCTGAAAATGAGGCTTTTATCTTTGTTCTCCTGCCCTCCTTGAAAAAGCAGATTTTAAAGGAAATGTTTCCTTTGAACAGGCCTCATTAGCGTATGTCATATTTCTAGGTCAGACATCATCCAGAAAGAGAGAGTAACTATATTTAGACATGGTGGTCACATACGGTTACTATCAAGTGTTTTCTTTTTTCTGGTTTTTTTTTTTTTAAATGCCTCTTTTGAGATGCACAATGTATGTCCATGGAGCCATATCAAAACAGGTTAGATGAGCCCCTTGACCTTAAGAGAATGAATTCTCCAAAGACACCAGTGGCTCTCTGGGATTCTGTCTGAGGCCAGAGGGCATGTTTCTTCACTTTGACTCAGACTGGATTCCAGAAGCAGATTAGCTTATAAAATGATTGATTATTGAAAATCATGGCAAAATCCAGTTACCCTGAGATTGATTACTCCCATAAGTCATAGACACTGATTGCTTTCCTTGAAATAGCAGATATTTCTAAATTGTCCTCATGGCCCACAGACACGTTGAAATCAATCTCTTGACTATACTATCTGTCAGTGAGACAATGCCCAATTGTGCTTTTTCTAGTCACCCCAGTCCAGAAGCACCAAAAGGAGCATTTTCAACTAAAATGGTGTGCCATGCCATGCGTGTAGGGCGAGCGAATGAGACTCAGCTGTGGTTGTGGACATTGCCTTGCAGATAACCTCTTTCTTGAGAAGGCTCTGCAGCTCGCCAAGCGGCATGCCAATGCCCTTTTCGACTACGCGGTGACAGGGGATGTGAAGATGCTGCTGGCTGTGCAGCGCCATCTCACCGCGGTGCAGGATGAGAATGGGGACAGGTGAGTGACGTCAGGACGGCTGCACAGCCAGCACTGTCTGGGGACAGGGACGAGGACGAGGCCTTGGCCGCTGCACGCCGGCTAGACGGGGAATGCTCCTGGGAGCCGGAGTAGAAACAATCTGCTTCTCCAGGTGTGCCCTCATCTGATGAGCCCTAACATATGGTGTCTCTAGGCAAGAAGACTCAGCTGTGTGGATGGCATGTTGAGTGTTAAACCCTTGCTTTATTTATCAAAATAATTGAGAGAATTACTGACAGTCCTGCCAAGTCCCTAAAGCATTATTGTCTTGTACCTGGAAGCGCCCAGTGACAACAGTATCAGTACAGTAAATAAGAGGAAATGCCACTCCTTCCTAGTTACTGCTCCTTCTCTGTGGCCTCTGTTCATGTTCACCAGTATGTGAGGGGATCGGGCTCTGCCTCGGCTCCAGGCCATGCTGCGTGGGAGTCGGACATTCCCGACACCACGCCCGCTGTCTGTTCCTGAGGTTCTGTTTGCAAAGCCACCTGGCTCCCTTCTAAAACAGTTCTCTTAGTCCTTTCATTGAGACTTCTGAAATGATCTAAAAGCCTATAAAAATAGCCAGAGCCAGCAGTCTTGAGATTCAAGTGCTGTATCTAAATGATCCTAAAATAGCATCAACACTGAAAGTCCTTTTCTGTGGAAACATTCCGGAGTGCTGTGTGTTAAGTCTCAGCTTAAAAACAGAATTTGTTAGAATTTTGGAGAATGCCAACCTCAGGGGTTTCATACAGAGACCTTTGTCCTCGTCGCTTGTGGCGTAACCAAGGATGTGGTATAACCACTGGCCTTGTTCTACAGTACGAGAGGAACCCAGACAACCTTCTCTGTGTAAAGCCCTGACTAGCAGAAGGCGTCTTTAGGGGAAAAGCATCCAATTAACATTCAATAGCAAATAACCACAAAACAGAGCAGCTAACCCAGGCAGGACATGGGTGCTTCAAGTGA
Organism: Peromyscus aztecus; assembly: GCA_902168405.1. Classification (NCBI taxonomy): domain Eukaryota; kingdom Metazoa; phylum Chordata; class Mammalia; order Rodentia; family Cricetidae; genus Peromyscus; species Peromyscus aztecus. Next base: position 27,587 of record CABHPQ010166602.1, read on the forward strand.
TATCTTTAAGGACCCACTGAATTGATGAGTTTGATGAGGACATAAATGTGAAGAAAAGAGATGCTGGTGTCTTAAGGAAGGATTGTGGAAAGGATGCCAGGCAAATGCAATCCAGCAAGTATGTGGAGAGAAAGGCAAGGACATGTGTAATGACCCTGGACATTCATGGAGCATCTGAGACAGTGGCCTTTCTTGACTATGCAAGATACAGATACAGAGCCCCCCTCAAGACTTACACAAGCTTCTCTGAGAAGCCAGGGCATGAGACCTGGGGGACAGAGGATCCCCTTAGGAGTATAGACCTCTCATCTTCACTCAACGTGTCATATTTGGCTGATGTCTGAGCCTCGTGACTATTAGTCATCATAGAAAATACAATAAAGAAAAATATAGAACCCTCTGGTATTGGGGGAATTCCCAGGAGGGTATGAGGAGCCAAAGGGGAGGGGATGCACTTCTGTGAAATGCTGAGCTGCACATGGAAATGTTTAGGCATCTTTCGAAGCATGTCCTTTTACTCAATGTGTGAACATCATGTCTACATCACTTCTTAAAAACCTTCTGCCAGCATTCCATCAAGAGCAGCAGTGAAGCCCTGAGCTGTAGGCTGGATTGTTTCTCATCAAAGTGTGTATGAACTCCTTGGGGTTAACATTGGCGTAGGGGGTTCTAAAGAGCAAATCGTGACCTTCCCTGAGAAGTGAATATTTCAGGGCTTGTTTAAAAATAAAAATTACTTCCCATTGTTTCAGAGGAAGAGAGCTGGGCAGCTAAGATTTCCTGAGCGCTGTTCCTAAGCCTGGGCAGTGACTTTTGTTCACTGTCTTTACATGAGGGAGAGATGGGAAGAACTGCCTGGATCAGGGGCACAGACAGAACTGGCCTGAACCAGGACCGTTTGGTGTCCAGCCAGGGTGGGTGCCTTTGCACTTCATGTGTTTGTTCCAGAGTCAGGTGGGTGTGCCATCAGGGAGTGTCACAGCCTGAGAAGGCAGTGGGAGGAAATGGGTCACCTCAGATCAGTATATTTTGCAGATTTAAAACATGATAGGGCCAAAGAAAGCCATGCACAACAGCTGGATTCAGTCTTCAATTCTAATCATTCCTTGAAATGTTTTGTTATTGTCATTTGTTAACCCCTAGTTAACTATTGCCACTGTATTTCATTCCAGTGTCTTACACTTAGCCATCATCCACCTTCATGCTCAGCTTGTGAGGGATCTGCTGGAAGTCACATCTGGTTTGATCTGTGATGACATCATCAACATGAGAAATGATCTGTATCAGGTAAGCAGAAATCTCAAGGCAATCACTGAATTAAAAAGCATTATTTTGTAATACATCTGTGTGCTGTTTTTAGTAATGATAACAAGAAAAGGAAACAAAACCTTTTGTAGGTGATATCTTAAAAGTGTCTTCAGTTTGGAATGTTATTTTTATAAATGAGAAACTCTGGATGGTGGGTTTGATAGCAATAACCCCACACTGAAATTCAGTACCCCTCTGGAAAAGGCAAACTCTAAGCTCTAGAATTCAGAGTTGATACTGTTTGGAAGGAGAACCTAGAAAAAAAAGTCACAGCTATGAAGAAAGTCAAGTTGAAAAATCAGTACTTTATAAGAATTTTGAGTCTGGTGAGAGGTACTTGGACAGCTGTATCAGGTAAAGATTCTGGAGTCAGAGCATCAGGCAATGGAAGGTTCCAGGAACAGCGCGCGCGCGCGCACACACACACACACACACACACACACACACACACAAAACAAACAAAAATCTAAAAATTCATTTTCTTTTAAAGGAAATCATTAAATTACTTCTTACTTTTAATTCAGCATTTTTAAATTACTTTGAAATTCTAAATTGGAGACTGGGAGTGGATCTGTGATAGAGTTGTTAACTAGCACGTGCAGAGCTTTGGGATTGGTCCCCAGCACCAAAGAAAATGCTAAAACATTGGCCTGTAGCTCCCAGGAGGTCTTCATCTGAGAGCTCTTCTTAGAGGAACATAACTGCTTCCCACAGCACTCCACGCTTTCCGTCTACAGTGAGTGACATGAGGGGAAAGCTGAGGGCTTTCACTGAACCTGAAATAACTAGGAAAAGAGTTATTTTAGCTGTGTACGGTCAAGAACTGTTCCTCAACCTTCCACGCCATCTTGGGGTATTAGAAGTATTTGGAACATCATTTGGCCCCAAAAGTTTCATTTCCCAAGCTTTTAGGCTGACTGCATGTTTGCCCATCACAAGGATAAGAATAAACTAGGAAGAGGATGTTGTGGCTCCCCAGGCCTCCTTTCAAAGACCGCTCCCTCCACTGCCTGGAGGCTGGGTTCCAGGAAGCCCTTGTTCTGTTGACAGACAGGATCTGCAGAAGCAGGCTGGGCTGTGTTGTGTGGGAACCAGCCTTCCATGTAGGGAGCCTCTCCAGTGTGCTGAAGGCAAAGGCCTCTCTGATTTGCAGCCCCTCAGCCCCCCCCTTTCCCCCATACCACCCCATCTTTCCACCGTGGCACCACTTAGTAAACAAAACCTCTTCATTCTCTGCATGCCCTTGGTTTTCTTAGCCTCAAGCACATACTGACTGACAGGTACCTTTTTTCCTCTGGTAACTGTTGGGTTTTGTTATTGGCTTTGTAGAGTTGTTTTTTTTTTTTTTTTTTTTTTGAGAGAGGGTATTCCTGTGTTCGGGGCTAGCCTGGAGCTTGATAGATAGCCTAGGTAGTGCTGGGATTACAAATGTATGTCCCCAACACCCAGCTTGTTAACTGTTTTCTTTTGATATTTGGGGTGTTTGTTTGTTTGTGCAAGATACATAAGCCAGGCTAGCATTGTATAGGTCAGAATGGCCAAAATTCATGGTAATCCTCCTGCCTCCACCTCCCCAGAACTGGAATTATAGATGTGCACCACCACACCTAACTTAATAACCATTCTTGACAGAAAACTATACAGTTCTCCAAGTAATTTGGATTATTTGTAAATTATCTTAGACATTTTCCCTAGATATCTTTCACTAATCACAGTGCATTTCTGTGACCATCTGTCATGATCAAATCCCTGTCCCCAGAACTCTCTAGAGAGAGACACATTCATGCCACAGTGTGGCATGGAAAGGACTTTTCTGAAGTCATTCTTTAAGCTATAGTCTCTCCTTGCATTCGCCCAGTGTTTGGCATGGGTTGTTTTATTTACGTAAATTCCCATAAGATGTTATAGTATTTTCCATGCACTTATTTTTGTTGTTTTTAATTATTATAAATTCAATATATGCATAATTTTTAAATGGCATAAAAGGATATATTTTAAGAACTCAAAATTACCTTGCCTAGAATCTGACAGGTCCCCATTCCCAAATGTAGCTGTTATGTTTATGGGAAGAGTCTTTTCCTGAGTGTTGACTACGTACATGTGCATTTGAATGACATGTATTTTTTAGTATATTCACACAGTTCACACTATTTTATATATATTTATATATATATATATATCTTTGCATTAGCCTTTCCCTTAATTTTCAGTATAAAATAACTTACAGATTCATAGTTATTGCAAAATTAAACTAAGAACCTATATATTTCCTAAGAGTAAACTGGAAGTTCATTTACCTAGTTTCCCCCACCAGTTATATCTTGCTTAATACAATATTACAGTAAGAAAATTGCAACAGGTACAATCCACATGTCTTAATCAGGTTTTACTAATTTTACATGCATGTACATATGGATAGCTCTGTAGGTTTCTTTCCCAAGCCAAACATAGTGGTATATGTTTGTGGTTCCTGTTATTTGGGAAGCTGAGGCAGGAAGAGTCCTTGAGCGTAGAGGTTCGAATGCAGCCTGGGTGACAAAGAAGACTGTGTCTCTAAAGTGAGTGAATGAATCCATAAAGAGTCACGAGCAGACTCGTAAATGTGTCAGCAGCCTTGTACCGGGTCCCTGTCTTGGCTCTTTACAGCATCTACCCGTGCAGTTCCATGGACAGCTGGTTTATTGTCATTGATCCCAAAGAGAACGCTGTAGTGCCCCCTAACCAGCTGCTCCCTGTTCACCTGGATTGCAGCAAGGGTCTGCATCATGTCCTCCTGTAGGTTTGTGTCAGAAGTTGGGGTACTAGGGCAGTTTGAGCACTGACCTCCACAGACAGATCCTAAGGATTACTTGAGCCCCACCCTTTACAACTGTTGAAGATATAATCCTCGGGGTTAGATCTAGAAGCCTAAAGTATCACCATGGCAACTTGGGTCTTGGTGGCCCACCTGCCACTGCTTCTAAGCCAGGAACTGTTCCCTGCATGGGAGGTTGGGCAAGTCCTCACTGCACAGCTACACTTCACTGTGAAGCTCTTGTGAAGCAGACAGGCTTGTCCTGAAGGAAGTGTTACTCTTCTATCTGGGATCTCCAATTCTTTGACAGACATGTTCATGGTTGTGTTAGCCTTGCTCATTTCTGAAAACAGTTTTGCATGCATCCCATTTATATCCAAGGAAGCACAGCCTTGTGGTTAGAAAGACCTTTCTTTACCTTATTATGGACAGTAACTGGGATTGGTTTTTGCCTGAGCTTTCTTAGGGAAACTGTTGCATTGTCCTAACTACACCAACTAGAATCCAGTAGCACCTTTGATGATGTTAGGTATAGCTTGTAACAGCAGACCTCTTGAAGCCAGCCTGCAGCATTGTGTTCTAATTTAGCAAATGTAGTTCCAGGCCATTGTAGAAGGATGGTACCCTTGTTGATTTTTTTCAATAGTCTATTTACATTTCTTCATTAAAATCACAACTCTGGTTGGATTTGATAATGTACAGAATTACCCTCTGTAGATAGAGTCCTATCAGAAACTAAAAAAAAAAAAAAAAAACCTAAATTTGCTTCTAGGTGAGTTAAAATATCAACATTTGGGCTGTGACAAAAGCAAAACCACTAAGCATTTTAAATTATCCTATACTCCTGACTGTTGTATGCTGCCTCCCTCCTTGGGCCTTGGTGCCTCCCTCCTTGGGCCTTGGAGCCTGCCCAGTGAAACAGGAAGCTCCTGACAAAGGTCAAGAGTTCATCTGGGAGTGACAGATGGCCCACAGCCATACTGCAGTGAGGGCTCTGAAGCCAGCGGCTGCAGATGTTCACAAACAACCAACGACTCTCCTGCCCCTTCTCTACCCAGACACCTTTGCACTTGGCCGTAATCACCAAGCAGGAAGATGTGGTGGAGGACTTGCTGAGGGTTGGGGCTGACCTGAGCCTTCTGGACCGCTGGGGTAACTCTGTTCTGCACCTAGCTGCCAGAGAAGGACACGATAAGATCCTGAGTGTCCTGCTCAAGAACAGGAAAGCAGCACTCCTTATTGACCACCCCAACGGGGAAGGTAAGGGGCAGTTCCTTGCTGCATAACCTTCCCATTCAGCTTCTACCCAATTGCTTGGCACTGGGTAAATGTGTATACCTTGACTAGGACCCACAAATGTTCTCTTGGCCAGCTGGAGTTCATCCTATCTCATGGCTATTTCTGCTGTTTACCACGACAAACCCCTTTAAAGGTGATTTGGAGTGTTACTTAGTAAGTGGAGAAAGCAGGCCTGAGCAAACACTGGTCTTAAACTATATAAAGCATAGTTTATACTGAGAATATGCTTATTTAGTAGCTCAGTATCTCTTGTGAGCATAATAGGAGCTTGTGGCTTCTAGAAGCAGAACAGTGGCCCTTCAGAGCCTTTGAAACATGTCCTGAACAGAAACCGGAAGCGCTGCAAGCTAGTGGCATCCCTCCTTCCCACAGTCCAGTTTTGCCAGTCCCGCCCACATCTGTATCTCTGCTTGGCCTTAGGTCTAAATGCCATTCACATAGCTGTGATGAGCAATAGCCTGCCATGTCTGCTGCTGCTTGTGGCTGCTGGGGCAGAAGTCAATGCTCAGGAGCAGAAGTCTGGGCGCACAGCACTGCACCTGGCCGTGGAGTACGACAACATCTCATTGGCTGGCTGCCTGCTTCTGGAGGTAAAGGACATACTTGTGATTGTGAATTCAATCCCCAAGGGAATTTTAGGGAAGTCTTTTCAAAGCATGACACCAATGCCAGCTGTGCTGTCAGTATTCAGCTCTGCTTAGCATCTGTGCGTGAGTTCAGAGAGGCCACTTCCTGCATCCCCAGCTCCAGCCACACTCTCTAACTGGGGACTTCTTCAATGACAGAGCCAACCCAGTATAGCTATTGGGTGAATGATATAACCTGAGGGGCCATGCAGATCGGGAGGTAGAGACAAGGGGAGAAGAAAGCCTTCTGCTAACTCATTCTTTGTGGGCGGATTTAGGGCGATGCCCACGTGGACAGTACCACCTATGATGGGACCACACCTCTACATATAGCAGCTGGAAGAGGGTCCACCAGACTGGCAGCTCTTCTCAAAGCAGCAGGTAAGATGGCCTGGCGGTCACTGACGGACGTTGACATCAGCCAAGCAAACTCTGCCCAAGAGTGCAAAGCTTCCCTCTGCAGCTGGGGTTCTGCTCCTGGAGAGTGTGAGTAGAGAAAACCTACGTGACTGGTCACAGTTACAGCAGAGGCTCTGCTTGGCCTCATAATCCTGGGCTTACCTTGATGATGTGTTTGTTTTCATACTCTGATTCATCTGTCTGTGTTGTATTTGGGTTATTCAGGTTGAGTCAGTGACTATAGACTTTTGAGCTGTATCTAGTCATATCACAAGTCCCCAGAAGAAAAACATTTAAATATTTCCTTTTGTAAGAGAAGTCTCTTAGAGGCTGAAGTCATAGGAAAAGCCAATGAGCCGTGGTGTGTTCATATTATCGTGAATGAGACATTACCCTTGCTAGCATTCACAGCCTTTACTGTGTTCCAGGCACCATGCTGGCATCCCACATACACTCCTTTACCACATTTAATCCGAAGTAACTCTTTGAGATAAGTACTGTTGTTATTAATCCCATTTTATCGCCAAAAAGACAGACTAGAAAGACAAGCAGGCCCACTCCCAGTGTCCTAGACAGCTGTGAGTCACACCTCCACAGCCTGGACCTACAGACTTTTATCCTCTACGCCGTGTTTCTTCCTACTCTGCCTGGGGTCCTCAGGCAGTTTTCTAGTTAGCTCTCTAGTCCTGTAAAGCATAGGGAAATATTCCAGCTCATCTTGTGTCTCCGGTGCCTTGTGCATTTGTGTTAACACATGGCTGATGAGATTGGCATTTCTGGCCTGTCAGGACAACCTGAAAAGATTGTTTTGGAAAAGATCTGTGGAAGGCACATTCTTCATCGAGTCCAGCGAACTGGATTATATATGGAGTGTGTGGTCAAGATGGAAGAACAAAGTGGAATAAGCAGCAGCCGTTATCTCCTTCTTAGCCAAACTGAACTCTGTTTAGCCCAAGAGGCGCCGGTTGCGATGTGTATGAGTCATTTTGGAAGTCACTGATTATATTGAAAAAAAAAATGTTGTCTCTTAAGCCAGACATTGTGGTGCACCCCTGTAATCCCAACACTCAGGAGGCTGAGGCAGGAGAATTTCCATAAGCTTAGGCCAGTTTGGTCTACATAGTTGTGGGCCAATCAAAGATATGTACTGTCTCAAAAGTAAAAACGTAATTTAGAAATGTAAAAGTTTTTACTTAAATTCACCATGAAAGTGTAGCAAATAATAGCTTGTGTGATACAAAGAAAATCAGACAAAGCCTAGCCCTGGCGTCCCCAGGGTCATGAAGGTCATGAAGGTCACAGGACTCTTCAGGAACATGTGGAGCCCTCAGGTCTTCAAACCCATTTCTCCACCATGCTCTTGGCCATGTAATGCTTGCATTATAAGAGAGCGTGCCAGACTGCAGAGGGCAGCAAGACAGCACAGTGCGGCCCAAGTCAGGTGTCCTGCCGGGAGAACTGAAGCAAATTCTTCATCCCATAAAGCTGTGCTGAGCCTGCCGCTGTCCCATAAATACTGAGCTGAGCTCTGACACAATAGCCAGGAAGGCTTTAAGAGGTAACTGGCACTAACGTTTGAATTACTTCTTCAGTTTCCTTGCTGGAAGCGGAAGAACAGGCTAGATTTCCCAAGATTTGTTAGCACATTTTTTTTTTTTCCATAACTACACATCCTACCTAGCCCAAGGTTCTTTTGGTGTTTATTTTCCTGTTGCTTAAAAATTAGGGGCCTAAAATGGCTGCACCTAAAATTGACCATGCTGTCGTAGACATCAAGCAGATGGGCTGTTTTGAGCAAGCAAGAGAAGAGCGTGAGATGTGTGCATGGGTAGATGTAAATTTGAAGATTCAGGACTTAACCCTTGACGGTGCATCCCGGCCCCTATAAATTGACGCCTACTAATTCTTAGATTAAAATGCATCATTCAATCAAATACATCCTGCAGAGTTGCAAGTCAGAGTATTTGAAGTCTTTCGTTTGTAATGGTGTCCTTGGCTGTAGAGGGCACCCTTTGATAGCTTTTCAGTAAAAGTCAATTAAAATTTAAAAAGTTGTTTGGTTTTTTTTTGTTTTTTGTTTTTTTTGTTTTCTTTTTTTGTTTTTCGAGACAGGGTTTCTCTGTGTAGCTTTGCGCCTTTCCTGGAACTCACTTGGTAGTCCAGGCTGGCCTCGAACTCACAGAGATCCGCCTGCCTCTGCCTCCCGAGTGCTGGGATTAAAGGCGTGCGCCACCACCGCCCGGCTTAAAAAGTTGTTTTAAATTTTACTAGAAATAAACATTAACCTGTAATCGCCTCTGTGAGCTAAAGGAAATTGTCCTTAGAAATGTGACCCCTGTGTGCAGTTGGAAGTGGACAAGCTTTGCATTTTACATACACTGTGTGGCCTGACTCCGCAGGAGCAGACCCCCTGGTGGAGAACTTTGAGCCTCTATATGACCTGGACGACTCGTGGGAGCAGGCTGGAGAAGACGAGGGAGTGGTGCCAGGCACCACACCCCTGGACATGGCTGCCAACTGGCAGGTGAGCTCTGCCCAGTTCATCTCACGGTGTTTTGGGGGAGCCAGTGGCTCAGGAATGTTAAAAACAGTGACCCTTTGTGGCACTCTTCTCCCTAAAGAACAAGCCTTTGTATGAAGTCTGCTGAGCAAGAGGCGTGTTTGTCTTGAAATGCCTAGCCATGAAAGATCTAGGTCAGCTGAGCCCTAGCTGTAAAGCTGTTTGCTTAATCAGATCAGAGTTGAGATGTGAGAGGTTAGAAAAGACAGAAGTCACAGAAGAATTACCTTTTCTGTGCACGTGACAAGAATTCTTGCCATCTCCATCAAGCTAGTTTGCTCAGAACTTAGGTGCAGGGTTTCTGAACATAAAGATAAACTGTGGATTTCCGTAAACATATTGAAACCCTTCCTTTGAACTCGGCTGAGCTTAGACTTGAAGGAGAGAGCAGTCCGTAGGTCTTTGGGCCGAGAGAAAAGAGTCAGAGGGCAGAGCAGGCCGTGGAAAGAGCTGAGGCAGTCGGGTTTGTAGGGATGCGGCAGCTCCTCTCTACACTGTCTATGCACTGTCTATGGGAGCCCGTTCACTGGACTGTGTGGCCCTACAGGGAACACAGAAGACTGACCCGCTACAGTGCCCCGCGACGTTCCTAACCGTGCACCATCGGCAAAGGAACTTCACAGAACACCAGGAAAACCTCTGTAGTTAAGGACTTTTAAAAGTCATTTCTGCAAATATTTTCATGTGTTTTTCTATCCAACAGGTATTTGACATACTGAATGGGAAGCCATATGAGCGTGTGTTCACATCTGATGACATACTACCCCAAGGTGAGTTGTGGCAGAACAGATTCTCTCAGCCAGTGTAGCGCCCATGCTGTGGTTTACGGGAGGAGAGGAAAGCCAGCATGTTCCAGGGTGTGCTGCAGAAGGTTCAGTTCCTATCTCAGAATCAAAGAGCCCTGGTGTGAAAAGGGGAAAGCTTGGTCCTGATCTGATAGAAGCATAGATTGCTGCTGCTCAGCTGGGGCTCTGGACTTTCTAGAAGCTTCATTGCTTCCGTCAGACGTTGAGGGAGCAAAAGGACAGTGATGGATCCTCTCAGACTGGTTGTCCCTGGAAGGTTAAAGCAGCGTGTCTCTTCCTTAGGAGACATGAAACAGCTAACAGAAGATACAAGGCTACAGCTCTACAAGCTGCTGGAGATCCCTGATCCAGACAAAAACTGGGCCACTCTAGCCCAGAAGCTAGGTCTGGGGATACTTAATAACGCCTTCCGACTGAGTCCTGCTCCTTCTAAAACTCTTATGGACAACTATGAGGTAAGGCACCACCTTGCCATTTGTAGTTATATGTGTAACTATTCGTAGTTGACTGTTAACATCACTGACCAGGGTACAGTCCCCTCCCCTACGTCATGATTTTGTTGAAGAAAAGCAGCCATTGCCTAGGACACTGGGAGGTGAAGGAACCCAGGCCAAGATGGAAGCCTGTCTTCCTGAGAAGACCGATTACCTACCTCTAGACATTGCCTGTTTTCAAATTCTCAGAGCCTTCCTACAAAAAATGCTACTGACCACATAACTGGGATCCCTCTAAGCTAAGATCTGGGATCCCTCTAAGCTAAGATCAGTATGCACAACCCCTGTTTCCAAGAGGGTGACCCAGGACCATGGGCTGTTTGTTTGTGAGGTGACTCCTACTGGAACAATTCTAAACCAAAAAGTAGAAAAACTTGGGGAGATTATTGTGCATGAGGCTGTCCTTGTTAACTGCTGTCTCCCCTGGTTTCTGCGCATGACATCACTACAAGAAAGCAGTCTCCCTGCCTCAGTGGACTCACAAGCTTTTTTCTCTCTCTCTTCCTCTCTTTTTTCTTTCCCTGTCCCTCATCTTCTCCATCTCCCTCATCATCTTCTCCATCTCCCTCCATCTCCCTCATCTTCTCCATCTCCCTCATCTTCTCCATCTCCCTCATCTCTCCCTCTCCCTCATCTTCTCCATCTCCCTCATCTTCTCCCTCTCCCTCATCTCCATCTCCCTCATCTCTCCCTCTCCATCTCTCCTGTGATTTCCTGGGTGGTTTTTGGTCTAAGACAGGAAATAGAACTTAAACACTGATTTTCCTCAGATACTCCTTTCCCTGCCCTCTCCAGACCCACCTGGCCCTCTGGAGCAGACACAGGGAAGAAGGGATAGACATTGATGTTTGCAGTCTGTGAAGGGGCTAGACCATACAAACATACTCTCCATTTTCCTACCAGGTCTCTGGGGGCACCATCAAAGAGCTGATGGAGGCCCTGCGACAGATGGGCTACACGGAGGCCATTGAAGTGATCCAGGCAGCCTTCTGCACCCCGGAAACCACAGCCTCCAGCCCCGTGACCACTGCTCAGGCCCATATGCTGCCTCTCTCATCTTCCTCCACAAGGCAGCACATAGGTAAAGAGGCTGAGAAATCTTTTGCTCTTGGGCAGGGTGTCTGTGCTCTGTGATATGGTGCCACAGTCCCCTTTCCCAGGCTTTTCCTGGACATGTCTTCCTACGTGGCACACCAGCCAGTCCCCGCCATGCTCCCATACACATGAAGGGGCAGTTCCCACAGACACTCACACTGGTACATGGGTCACTTGCATTCCCAGGAAACATTGGATATGGGGGCTAAAGAAACACTATTTCTTTAAATTTGTTAAATTTAAAGAGAGGTTCTAAGAAGGATGAATAGCCCTGGGTTCACAAGACAATAAGCATAATGTATGCCCTCCTTCCATGCCACCCGACCTCAGGACTCCACCTCCTCCCTCAGGTCCTCCACCTCCTCCCTCAGGTCCTCCACCTCCTCCCTCAGGTCCTCCACCTCCTCCCTCAGGTCCTCCACCTCCTCCCTCAGGCCCTCCACCTCCTCCCTCAGGTCCTCCACCTCCTCCCTCAGGTCCTCCACCTCCTCCCTCAGGTCCTCCACCTCCTCCCTCAGGACCTCCACCTCCTCCCTCAGGACCTCCACCTCCTCCCTCAGGACCTCCACCTCCCCCCACCAGCCATCTCTTTCCGTGACACCCCACCTCAGGTTCTCCACTTCCTCCCTCCAGCCTTCCCCTTCCTTCGCTCCCATCTACACTCATGGTCCTGGTTTGTTTTCCGCATTAACGGCTCCACCTGTCATCCCCCATAAAACATGCATTTGTAGGAATAGATCTCGATTAGACCATGAACCCTGTATTTCTTATCATTTTGTTATTCTGCCTGACTCAAGCCATTTCATGCTTTCTCCAACCCAACACCCCTTTCTTCTTGCTCACCGGTATCCTAGCCACGAAACTCCGTTGAAAACAGAAACAATTAGCAGTCTCTCATCTTTGTACCATGCCAGTACCCGCGTGGGAGATCTTCCATCTGGGCTCAGCAGGTTGTGTGTCTGCCCTCGACCTGGGGCATCTACCCCCTGGGGCCCTCCCTCTCACCTTCAGCAGGTCCCGGCTACCTGATTCTTGCCTCTTTGTTCTGTATTATCCGTTCCTTCCCCCACCTGCTGTGGAGAGCTCCCTACTTATCAGCTATCATTTCCTCATCCTTAAAAACATAAATCAGAGAAAACAGAACACCACTTCCTTTACCATCCCTAGCTGGGTTCAAGCTTCTCAGAAGAATAGTGTTAAAGCTGCTGCCCACCTCGTCACCTCAGTCCATTTCTCGACCCCTTATGTCTGGTTCTGTCTCCACCTCTCCCAGGCGTGCTCTCCTCACATGGCCTCACATGTTGCCAGATTGGCCACCATCCTGCTCCTCTCATTGATGCGTCTGTCATGGCTGATAGCCCCTTGCTCTTCAGTGTCCACTCGGGGCTTTGTCACAGCACGTCCACCTTGCTGCCTCCTCCTCGCTCTTTTTTATGGGCAGGCATAGTCCTAAGCGACCTTCTCTGCAGAGCTGTATATTTGTGCATGTGTGAGGTTTGTGTGTGCATGTCCATGTGTGTGCTCTTGGTTTCCTTAAGGCATTTCTATACACTTCTGGTTTACTCTCCTCTCCCCGCCCCCACCCGTCCCCACCCCCATCCCTGCCCCGCCCCATGTCCTCACGTGCACTCTTCCTCTGTCTTCCACTTCCACATGTGTCCTGTCGCCCTCCCTACCCTCCCCCGTCCTTTTAAAGCTTCCTTTCCACCCCTCACAGGCCCCTTCCTAGTTTCCTGGCTGCTACCCACACGTACTCCCACATACATGCACATGTGTGACTGTTGGAAGCTGGGATCCACACGTAGGAGAGAACATGCGATATTTATCTTTCTGGGTCACCTTGAGTAGTGTTTTCCAGTTCCATCCATTTCCCTGCACATTTCATCTTTCTTGATGGCTGAATAAATCCTATTAGCTGCGCACGACTCTTTGCTCTTCCACAAACTCATATTGGCCACATCTGTCAGAAGTACAGCCCTCTTCCAGACGCAGACAAAATCTGAGAGTTGCCTGGGCATTTTCTGGCACTCATGCTCAACCCAGCAGGTCTCCTTCTCTTCGTGCGGGCTGCCTGGCCCAGCCCTTCCTCATTTCTTGCCTGAGCTCCAGCAGTGGCCGTTTCTTTGCTGACCCCTCCATCTGTTCTCTGCACCACAGTGATGGGACATGATGGGGCTCCTATCATAACTAAAAAGTAAATGCTTAGCAGCTAGGAAGATGGCAAGTTCGAGAACTAAAAAGTAAATACTTAGCAGCTAGGAAGATGGCAAGTTCGAGAGCCTGACTTTTTCCCTCCTGCCTTTGTGGAAAAGCCAGGAGGGAGACCAATATCTGTAATCCCAGTAGCCGGCACGTGGAGGAAGAAGGGACAGCAAGAGAGGTGGATCCTTGGGGCTCCTTGGTCAGTCTCAAAAGACAAGATGGAGAGTAATCAAGGAAGTCTCCTGGTGTGAACCTCCACACATGTGCACACTCCCCACAGACACACGGGAATGATGATATTCCACTGTTGGGTCCCAACTCAGAAGGAGGCAAGATTTGGTTTGGGTCACAGTTTATAGGTTCCATGGTCCGTTGCCTTCAGGTATGGCAAAGCCTTCACCATGGAAGAAGCATACGGCAGAGGAATCCTGTCACTTCACGGTGTTTGGAAAGCACACAGTGATGGAGAAGAGCCAGAGGCCCACTATCTCTTTCAAGGCCACACCCCCAATGACCTAACTTCCTTCTTTGAGGCCCTCCCTTCAAAAAGTACCTACCTCCAAATAACGTCACAGGCTGGTAACCAGGCCTCTACTTAACACACAGCCTTGGGAGGACGCTTTAAGATCGAAACCATAATAGACATCAAGCCTTGAAAACACTCCACAGTCTCTGTCACATGACAGACAGCAGACAAAGACCATTGATTGGGGTTAGCACCAGGACAACACTATGGTACTGTCATTGAAGTCTCAGGTCTGACGTTAAGATTCAGTGGTGAGAATGAAGCATTTGCTTAGTGTGTGTTAGGTTTCTGTTTCCTTAGTCACTTTGTACAGAGAATCATCTGGTCTGGTCAGATCCCCAAGGATGCTTTCCAACAAATAAAATTTAAGTTTTTAGTATAGAGACATTTTTACAAAACAGCCTCAATTTCTTGCACCAAAATTTTTTCTAGGCAATGTGTATTATTTAATAGCTCATACAGCCCAGAGAGAAATCTCAGTTTTAGTTCCTACTTCTATGAATTTATTTGTCTTATGTTCAGCGGTTTTCCTGGCTGTAAAAAAGTAATAGAGCAGTTAGGAAAATATGCCTCATTTCTAAGGGGGAAATAAGTATATTCTGAATGAAGAGAAATCAGAAAGGATTCCAACAAACAGAAGGCAAGATTTCAAAAGGAAGAGGTCCTCTTGGCCAACTCTGACTACAGCAGTTTTTGCATGTCATTTGCTATCTCCTGCCCTTCACGCCACTGTGAGCAATGCTGATGAGCGTGGGTGGCCAGGTGGACGTGGTGGCTGGTGGAAGCTAGCAAGCACATCCCTCTCCACAGCAGTCCACAGCAGATCCAGGGAAGGGAGCCCCACTGCTGTGGAAGGTGGGGCTTTTTATTAGGATTTTTTATTAGGATACTGTAATACAACACTCTGACCCAAAGCAACTTAGAGGAGGAAAGGATTTATTTCCGAGTACGGGTTACCATCCATCATTGAGGGAAGTCAGGACAGCAACTCAAAATCAGAAACCATCGAGGACTGCTGCTTGCTGCCTGCTAGGCTCATGCTTAGACAGCCTTCTTACATGGCCCAGGACCACCTCTCAGGAAGTGATGCTGTATACAGGAGGCAGGTCATCCTACCTCAGTCAGCTGTGAAGACCGTCCCCTCAGACATGCCGCAGACCAGTCTCACCTGGGCAGTACCTCAGCTGAGACGCTCTTCTCAGGTGACTCTGGACTATGCACAGTTGACAGTTGAAGATAACCTGGACAGCAGCGGGGCGGAACAAAGGCCTTGCCTGGGTGTGGCCAAGCCTCTAATGAACTTGTGCTTTCTCCACAGATGAGCTCCGCGACAATGACAGCGTCTGTGACAGTGGTGTGGAGACATCCTTCCGCAAACTCAGCTTCACAGAGTCTTTGCCTGGAGACAGCTCACTGCTATCTCTAAACAAAATACCCCACAATTATGGGCAGGAAGGACCTATAGAAGGCAAAATTTAGCCTGCTAGCAGTTCCCCACACTGTGTAAACCAAAGGCCTGAATCCCACTGCATCGATCCAAACGAGGAAGGCCGAGCGAATCCAAAGGTGCTGGAAGACAACCGGCCACCGGGTCATTCTTGATTTCATTCAAGGCCTTCTGAACGTGGCTCCCTTCCCTGGTTCTAAAATGAATCTTAGTTGTCACATACAGATGGTATCTAGCGATCCCAGCACTCAGCTGTGGCTTGGGGGAGGTGGCTTGAGCTTTTCCAGCTGCTGCTGGATTACACTTGCTTTGTGTTGTTGCTGCTGTCCCTCTGCGGGGTTCCTGCTGTCATTAAAGTGTCCCTGTCCCCACCGGGTGTTCTTTCTAGCCGTCTGCAGTACAGTTGTGCATTCAAATTAAGATCAAGGAAAAAGATATTTTTAAATGAGTAACTTGATGAGTAATAAAAAAAGACATTGCTTTTTCTAATGTGGTTTATCTGTGATTTAAAAAGACACATGAACTTAACAATATTTAAGACATGCTACAATCAATGCTGAAAATACTATTTTCCCCTTTTCTGCATTTTACTATTGTAAATATGTTTTCTAAATCAAATACTTTAAAAGAAAAATGTTGGATTTATAAATGCTATTTTTTATTTTACTTTTATAATAAAAGGACAAGCACATTGTTGACCTCATCTTGTCTAATCTCTGTAAATACTTTTTCAGAGGAGTCCCTGTAACTGGGATCAGTCCACAGCCTGTTTATCACATCCACATTC
>CABHPQ010166603.1:0-15892 GCA_902168405.1 Peromyscus aztecus
GGGGGGGTGGGGCCAAAGTGGAACTTCCAACTGAACATCCCAACCTTTTGGATATATGGGTGCCAGTTCAAGTCTGGCTACTTCTGGTTGGCGTGGGACGATGTGGGGAGGGGGACTTGGGAGTCAATGGGCTCATGCTCAACGGGAGATGTGGATGAAGAAGCATTGGGTTAACTGCCATCCTGGAGACCTCAGGGATCTGTTCCTTGAGGAAGTGGAGGAGGCAAATTGCTAGGAGAAAAATAGACTATTTACCACCGGCCCTATGAACAGGGCCAGCCATGGGAAGAGAGAAGACTGCCAGAAAGAATGAAACGGAGGTGTGCCCTGGTTGTGCAGAAGAGCCAAGGGTGAGTGACAGACGTGCATGAGCAAGACACAGGAGCAGATGTGTCCTTCTTTGGGACATTTTGAAAAACTGGAAGGTGGAGGGTCCCTCTTGCTGGACAGACCATTTGCCCTGGATAGGTGCCCGTTTGAGCCTGAAGAGTTTGCAGGGCTCACAGCTAAGTAAGACTATTGGTTGTTCTTCCCTAGCAGCCTGTATGGCACCTCTGAGTGGTATGAAAGCTGCCTGGATGGGAAGAAGTCTGCCAGCCAGTAACAGATTTTTTCATTTTTCCGTGGCTTGTGACCAAAATTGTCTTCTGCAATAGGGTCTTATTTATCATCAAATCTGGCAGGCAGCTAAGAGATCGCTCTGTATTGTTTCAGGGATCTCTAATTTTGTATAAGTATTTTTAATATCACTGTATTCTTTTTGTTCATTAAACTTCAACTTTGACTCCCTTAGGAACATGAATTTTAAAAAGAATTTGAAATCGATGTTTTATATACTATCAATAAACATCCAATCAGAAAAACATTTCCCTTTAATCATTTCAATCTGGGAATCTGAAATACACACACACACACACACACACACACACACACACACACACACACACAATTTCAAATGTATTGGAGGAGCTAATTAAAAGCCAAAAGAACAGTTCCCAGTGTGCTGATGCATACCTGTAAATCCAGCACTCAGAAGGTAGAGGCAGAAAGAGCACAGGTTCAGGGCCAGCCTGGGCTACAAGATCTTACCTCAGACAAAGAAAACAGACAAAAAGGCAAAAAGATAACACAAATCATCCTGGGCTGTGTACGTATAGGATACTGCTCCCAACCTTCAGACTGATGGAGTGACAGTAGTTTTGCTCCTGGTCGGCTGCTAGTCGGCTCTTGCTTAGAACATTTGCCACCAGTAGGTAGGAAGTCAGGGGCCATTTTCCAGCTGACACTGTCCCTAAAGGTAGCAATACCCAAAGCCGTCAGAATCTGCTCTCTAGGCATGGTGACTCACACCTGTAATCCTAACATTTGGGAAGCTAAAATGATAGAATTGCTATAAGTCAAAGGCCAGTAGGGGTTACAGAGTGAAACACTGTCTCAAACTACAAAGAACCCACAAACTACAAGCTGTGTGCAAGTCTTGCAGTCTCAGATGGAGTCTGGAGCCGGAAATGAGCGCTGCTGCTCCTGGAGCTGTTGAACCCCATCCTGGGATATAGGATGGAGGCTCCTGGTGGACTGTAAAGCTATCATATGAGAGGACCTTGGGTTCAGTCCCTGGGAACCATACGAGCAAAAATCTTCCTGGGAGCAGGAGGCTGGGCTCATTCGTTACCAACACTACTTCACCCAAGGCTGTCCACAGTGGAACCCTGTCTCAAAAAAACAAACAACAACAAAAGTCTCTTAAAATACTAGATCTATAGATCCCCTGTTCACTTTCTCTGGAAAATTCTGCTTCAACTAGTTTCAGTGTTTTGTTTTGTTTCATTTTGTTTTTGTTTTGTTTTCCCAAGACAGGGTTTCTCTGTGTAACAGTCCTAGAGGTCCTGGAACTCGCTTTGTAGACCAGGTTGGCCTCGAACTCACAGAGATCCGCCTGCCTCTGCCTCCCGAGTGCTGGGATTAAAGGCATGTGCTGCTACCACCTGGCCTTTTTTTTTTTCCTCAAGTTTATATTTGTGAGACTCATCCCCTCATCCCCTCTTCACAGTTCCATCCATCCAGTCAATTGCTCATGGGCCCATGGATTGACTCCATCCAGAGCTCTAAATTGCCTTAGTAGACAGCAGCCAGTAGGTGGAAGCAAAACATCTCGTATAGAACTGTTAACCACAATACTGCAGAGTTTGGGATTTACGCAGCTCCTGGAGTTTTCCTTGGCCTGTAAGAGCAGATAGCTTTGTTAGACAGGAATCTTTACATTTCCAAGTTCAACACCAATTTCCTCAATACATTTGAAGTGCTTCTTGATGACCAAAGAATCTTGGCAGAAGTCAGCTGTGGTAGGGGAGAGTACTGACCACCTGGAAGGGCCCAAGACTCCATCCTCTTGCCAGGACCCCAGTTAGGCTGTCATTCTGGTGGATGTTGATGTAGCCATGTTTTTAGTAAACATATTTTCTTGCTCCAACATGAAGGGGCCAGGTGACGCCTGCTCACCCAGGGGCTTACAATTACGCAGCATCTCTGTGCTTGGGGACCCTGAGTATCTGCTAATGGAGGAGTAAGCCTGCCCATGCTTCTGTTCCAGCTACTGTTCTTTCCAAGAGATAACATGTTACCTTTGCTTATGGGAAACATACTATTGGTCCCAAGGCAGCTTATTATGCCCTCCTTTGGGACTGAGGCCTTGAACTTTTGCTCCCCTTGCCTCGGCCTCCCAAGTGGCTGAGATTACATGCTTTTGTTACCAGCTTTGCTGTCCTTTGCTGATTCATGAAGTATGTTAACAGTGAGTTATATTTCACATACTTTTTCTGCTCTAGGTCTGTTTAAATAACACAATTTGTTTGTTTGTTTGTTTGTGACAGAGTTTCTCTGTGTAGCTTTGGAGCCTGTCCTGGAACTCACTCTGTAGATCAGGCTGGACTCGAACTCACAGAGAGTTAAAGGCGCACGCCGCCACCACCACCACCTGGCTTAATTTTTTTTTTTGTAGATAACATCCATAAAATTAGGTATGGTTAAGACCTTTAGTAGAAATGTATAGGTAAATTTTCTTTTTAAAAAATTGTTTTGCACGTCTTTAATCCAAGCACTTGGGAGGCAGAGGCAGGTGGATCTCAGTGAGTTTGAGGCCAGCCTGGACTACAGAGCGAGATCCAGGACAGACTCCAAAGCTACACAGAGAAACCCTGTCTTGAAAAAAAAAACCCAAAAAATTGTTGTGGATATGGGGCCTCTTCTTTGCTAGGCATTTATATGTGGCTTTGAACTTCTGATCCACATCTCAAGTACCAGGACTACAAATGTGCACCACCACACCTAGTTTCTACAATGTCGAGAATCAAATCCAAGGTTTTGTGCATGCTAGGCAAACACTGTACCAAGTGAGGGACAGCCCCAGTGCTTGGATTTGTCTTAACACTGCTGGGTTGGTTGGTTTGTTTCGTACATTGTAGTGGAGTGCAGAGTAGCTGACATTGGCTGTGACATGGTGGGCTATGGCTGCTTCTCTAGGAGAACTGTCTGCCTTTCTCTTTGGGTTCCCACCACACAGACTCGGGCCATTTTGACTGACCAGTGTTTGAGTGGGCAGTGGCTGGGCGTCCGCAGCAGCTGCATCTCTATGGGATGATGACGTAGCGGTTCATTTGGATTGGATGACACACTCGGTTGCCGTTCCTGTGGTGTCTTCCTTGTTCTCCCACAGTGCCCCCGACAGAACTGCACAATCAATTGGGCATCTCGGCAAAGGCCTATTCCTAGGGAGCTTCTTACGGCTGAAAGGGGTCACAGCACTGCCCCTACCAACTGTTGCTCATCCGTCAGGAGACTGCTATACATAACACATTGGGAACAGGGATTGAGACAAGAGACAGGAAACAGTCCTTTCTTCCTCATGGCCAGGTGGACAAGCCACCCTGTCCCAGGCCTTTGGCTCCCACCAGTCACTTTGATCAATCAATCACCGCAGGAACGAAGTCCTTCCGCTGAAAGGTTTGTGCGAAGACTAGGTGTCCAGCCTGGAAGGGCTGTGGCAGTCATACCCTGAGCTGCTGAGTGGGAGCTTAAGGGTTCCCAGGACTTAAGGGTTCCAAGACAGTGACAGGAAGTCCCAGGAGGAGCTCCTCTAAGGAGAGTGACGAATACAGACACTTGTTCCTCCCACCAGAGAACTCGCCAGCAAAAGACCCAGTAATTGTCTCTGCGCCCATCCGCAGCTAGTGGCTCAGGTTGGGAGAAACAGAAGAGCAGCATGGAAACTTCCCAGTCGCCAAATGGGCCGTCAGGTGTCATGGGGTCAGAGTTGTGGACAGTGAGAGAATTCACCTAAGTCACATCATATTAGCAGAAGGTAAGTTTATTGGGCACACTGCAAAACTGCGATGATCAGGGGTAACACCAGAACAGCTCACCACAAGGTGGACAGCAACTGCCTCGATTTCAATTCCCACCGCCATGAAAATGAGGGCAGTTCTGATTGGTCAGTGTTTGATACTAACACTCGGTTTATAGAATAGCCCCCTCACAGGCACTTCTTCCCCAATACCAAGGGAAGCCAGAGCTCTGTAGAACTGCGAAACACCCACGGAATAGGCAAAGGAGCCCGGCAGCGGTGGCGCACATCTTTAATACCAGCAGAGTCAGGCGGATCTCTGTGAGTTCGAGGCCAGCCTGGTCTACAGAGTGAGATCCAGGACAGGCACCAAAATGACACAGAGAAAGCCTGTCTGGAAAAACAAAACAAAAACAAAAAAACAAAACAAAACAAAAATGGCAAAGAAAATACAGGAGCTTGCTCTTATGGGAGATTTGGCAGAGAAGAAAGAGATGAGCTCTGTAACAGAGGGGATGGTCAGCGAGCATCCTTAAGGCTTCTGAAGTGAACCTAGGTCCTTAGCCAGGCTTCAGCCTGCAGCCCTGAGGATTTTCCTGGAATTCCTGTGAGACATTTGAAAGCTGTTTTTCCTCATGCCTGAGGCAGCTGTCACATGTGTGTTCTCGCTCCTGAGTTCTCATGAAGAGACTCTACCTCAGCCAGGAGCAGTCTGGAGAGTATGTTTTCCTTTCTGAATGAAGCAGAGTGGGAGAAGGTGATATGGATCCATAGTAGCCAGGGCAGTAATGTGGGCAGAACAGAGGGAGATGGAGGCGCAGTATCCTTGTGGTAGTGCTGAAGGACTTGATTTCTTTCCTCTATAGGGATGGCTTGGGTTTCTAAAAGGGTATGGGAGGGTAGCTCAGAGGTTAAATGTTCTTTCAGGGGACCTGAGTTCAGTTCCCAGCACCCAGGTTAGGAAGCACACAACTGTAAATTGAACTCCATGGGAATCCAACACCTTTGGTCTCCACAGGCACCTCACCCCACCACCACACACATACACGCACATAATTAAAAATAATAAATTAATTTTTGAGACAAAGTCTCACTGTATAGTTCTAGTTAGCCTGGTACTTAGTATGTACCAGGCTGGCCTCAGACACACAGAGACCTGCCTGCCTCCCAAGTGCTTGGATTAAAGGTACCACACCCAGCAATGATAATGAATCTTTAAAAAGGGTGTGTACTACAGGCCTGGGTCACTTGCTGTGACTGAGAGTGAGAGAAAGATAGATCTTCCCTGCTTGCTTTTCCAAAGCTGTTATTCCCTGAGGTAGTTAGGATCATAGTTAAAAGTCACAGCAGAGCCTGGCGGTAGTAGTTCATGCCTTTAATGCCAGCACTCAGGAGACAGAGGCAGGCTGATCTCTGTGAGTTTGAGGCCAGCCTGGTCTACAGAGTTAAGTTCTAAGACAGCCAAGGCTACACAGAGAAACCCTATCTCAAAAAAACAAATAAACAAAAAAGTCACAGTATGCCGGGCGGTGGTGGCGCACGCCTTTGAACCCAGCACTCGGGAGGGAGAGGCAGGTGGATCTCTGTGAGTTCAAGGCCAGCCTGGGCTACCAAGTGAGTTCCAGGAAAGGCGGAAAGCTACACAGAGAAACCCTGTCGCAAAAAAAAAAAAAAAAAAAAAAAAAAAAACTGACCAAGTCACAGTATAACCAGGTATGCTGGTGTGTACTACAGCCCCAGTACCCATAGGGAATGGCAGAATTGCAGGCCCAGGTCCGCCTTGAGTGATACCCTGTCTCCAAAAACAGGGTCAGTAGTCATGTGATAGAACAGTGGTTTAGATCACAGCCTAGCTTTAATTAATCTATGAGTTTATTTTGCAATTCTGAGGGTCGAGTCTCAGGGAAGTCCTCTGCCATTGATGTTCACCCCCAGACTCCCACAGGTTTTCACAGGTAGAAGGGTCTCAGAGTCGGGCAGTAAAATGGTGTCTTCACTGAAGTCCTGGGCTCCTCAGACTGTAGGTGGATTTTAGAGTTCTGCCTTCCAGTAAGGGACACAGTTGACTTTCCAGGAGTCTGTCATTTGAGTGCGAGTAAACTGTTAACGCAGAGCTGACATGGATTTTGGGCAAGAAATCTATGCAGCAGGACTTGGGGGGCAGATGTGGCCCAATGGGTGGAAGCAGCCATTAACGAGACTAAGGATAAGGCACTGCGTTAGGCCCTGGAGCTGCTGTGCACGGTGGTGCCAGAGGATCCAAGTACCCGCTCAACTGTGACCCTCAGGAAGGACAAACTGATAGAATTCCTGGTCACTCCCCCAGCTACATGACGGCACATTCGCTGTCCAGCAGCCAAGCAAGAGGCTTAGTCATTCCAGGGCCTTACGTCCTTCGTAATCCATGCGCTGCATGGTCACGTAATTTTCGTGCAGCGTGATCACATGCATAGTGTAGCTACGTAAGCCCATCTGCCCATGTGCAGGGGAATCCATAAAAAGCGGGTCATAGACTCCCTCACCTCTCTCTCCCTGCACAACCATTTCCATAGGCCTAAGCACTCCTCTCTGTTCCTTCTCTTAATAAACTCTTATAGTGGGTTTTGTTGCGCCTC
The DNA here is from genome assembly GCA_902168405.1 of Peromyscus aztecus. Lineage (NCBI taxonomy): Eukaryota > Metazoa > Chordata > Mammalia > Rodentia > Cricetidae > Peromyscus > Peromyscus aztecus. The sequence goes on from CABHPQ010166603.1 coordinate 6,955, forward strand.
GTGGCTTTTCTCGAACAGTAAACAGCGCCGCTTAATGAATAACACAGCACTGCATAATAACTAACACAAACACTTTGAGATATTTTATGTCAAGAATTCAGTATTGGGACTGGAGAGATGGCTCAGTGGTTAAGAGCACTGGCTGCTCTTCCAGAGGTCCTGAGTTCAATTCCCAGCAACCACATGGTGGCTCACAGCCATTTGTAATGAGATCTGGCGCCCTCTTCTGGCCAGCAGGCATACATGCAGGCAGAACACTGTATACATAATAAATAAACAAATCTTAAAAAAAAAAAAAATAGAATTCAGTATTGAAGACCAGGTATGATAAGTACTTTTTCCTATAATCCCAGCATTTGGGGGTGGGGGTGGGGGACAGGACAGTTAAGAGTCAAGTGCAAGTTCAAAGACTTCCGATAAAGGCCTTCTTCTCAAAAACAGCAGACAAAGAATTTAGTCCTTAAGTCACATAACTAAAAACAGTTAAGTATCTCTGTTTAGATTTCTTGGCTCGGCCTTTGCACTATGCATACTGGGGGTGAATGTCATAGACAAGACAGCCCTAAGCACAAGACTGGACACCTGGGTCTTTATCAAATAGACAGGGGACAGCAAGTCCAGACACGGGAAACAGCTGACAGCTGACACTAAACTAAAGGAAAGGTCGAATGGAGGACTGACATCGGAAGGTCCTATTAACACATGTTGTTTTAAGGATCACTTTCTGTCCTATGTAAGCAAAGACAATATAGGCCTCTACAAACGGTGCTCACCACCATCATGGCTAACATCCCCACCTCCACTCCCCTTGGTAACAGGGCAATTACTGCTCTCTAGATCTTCTGCTGTAATGGGGCTTGTCATCCTGGGACCTAAAAAAGGAAATTGAGTTCTCAGATAATGCAATCACTACCTCAGGGCCTGGTTATTTGGGACATTTGATGTGTGACGTCAGAGTCTAGAGAGACAATATTTTTTTTTTGTAGGTCACTTCTAAGAATTAGTGTGAGATGAAAGAGAAAACTTTCTCAGCCCTGTGAGTTCCAATATTTGTGGTGGAGGGTTAATTCTCTCTCTGACATCTGAAAAAGAACATTTGCAATAACACAGTGTGGTAGGCTGAAGACTTCCCAAATGTGTCTACATCCAAACCCCCAGAACCCACAAATAGGTTGCCTTACATGAAAAATGAACTTTGAAGAAATAAGATCTTGAGATAGAGATCCTGGTTTATTTGTGTAGGATGGATATAACAGTCCTTATATGGGGATGAAGGTGGGTGGGGCATCGGATGAGGTGCTTGATGAAAAGTAGAGATCGGAAAGATGGTGCTAAAGGAGAACCCCCACAACAGTGAGGGTCTCCTCCCCGACCCCAGATTAGACACAAGTTATACCCAAACACCTATTTTCACAGAGAGATCCTTTATTAAGCAGGGGGGTGGGGAGTTAAAGTGGTTGCTTCTGACTCAGGCAGAAAACAGCAGCAAATGACGTTGCAGATGTAATTTTTTTTTCTTTTTTTTTTTTTTTTTTTTTTTTGTTTGTTTTTCGAGACAGGGTTTCTCTGTGTAGCTTTGTGCCTTTCCTGGAACTCACTTGGTAGCCCAGACTGGGCTCGAACTCTCAGGGATCCGCCTGGCTCTGCCTCCTGAGTGCTGGGATTAAAGGCGTGCGCCACCACCGCCCGGCTGCAGATGTAATTTTTAAGAGGAGGGAAAAGGGAAGGTCTGTGTTAGAATGGGCTAGGACGGAGTGGTAAAAGGGGAAGGGGACAAGGGAAAGGGTATTTGTTCCGGGGGGACAGAGGACTGCCTCTGGATAGAGGGGAGACAGACGTGACACATAAGCAAATGGACGTTTATAAAGGTGAATGCGGAGACCCTCTGTTAGAATGAGGTGTTTAATTTTAATTGGGTATGTTAAGTGAGCCAAAGGGGACTTTCGATAGCTGGACTTTGGTAGTCAGCCTCAGGAGGAGGAAGTGGCCAAATAAGGGAATAGACTTTAGTAGCTAGCTTTAGGAATGCAATCTAACAGTTTTTAGCAAGGCAGAAGAATGGGGGAGAAGGGCACGGCCTGCCAGAGCCACATGCTCGAGTGGGCTAGTGTCCTTTCAGGGGCCATGAGCCCAGGAGTGTGGTCTGTCTCTAGATGCTGGAAGAGAGGAAGGTGGCTGGGAGGCCCTGCTGGTCAGAGGTTGCAGTCTATCATGGCCTGGCAGGTCTCTCCAGGCTTGGCAACATGGACGACCCGCACCCCACCCCCTTACCCACGCCCATCCCCCCCCTTCCGGCAGAAGGCATCCTATTCTCTACCTGACCTTTTTTGGAGACTGTCTCTAGGCTAGGATGTCTGACTTATCTCCAGTGTGACCCTGGACTCGGTCCCCTGCAGCTTTCCCCTTGCTGCCTGTATGGTACTTAGACATTGTACTAGGAGCTTTACAATAGGACCATGCTTCCACAGATGATAACTAAGACTTCCACTAGGAGCCTTATGATAGGAGCATGCTGTTTAATGCAAATGAAGTGATTCCCTGGCTATCATTCCTAATCCTGCATATTCCCTATACTCTGGAATAAAGTGGCGCTGATTCACTGAAGTTATATCCCGGAGGACTATCTATCTCCATCATGCTCACAGGCCACACAAAGCTCTCTTTTGTCGCTTCTGCCAAATTGTCATCGTGGACGGGTGGCCAACAGGCCGCAGGTTAAAAGGGGACCCCCACAGAAGGTGATGCTATGAATGATTGTTTCCCTTCATATTTTCATGTTTAATCCTCCCCCCCCAAAGTGGTGGCATTAGGAGATGAGGCTGTTAGGGTCCACAAATCACCCCACAAAAGACCACCACTCAAGTATGCAAAAACAATACAAAAAAAACCTCACCACAGCTTAGGCCAGCTCCACACTGCTTCCTCACTGCTGTTCGTGCCCCCACTGGGCGCTGTCTCAAGGCATTGGAGAGTTGATAAGGTTGTGAGAACAGAGACTCATGATTGGGATTAGCATCTACCACAAAGAGCTGTACACATTCGCTGCACTGTGAGAAGACTAGCCTCTGCCAAATCTATGTTAAATCTAGACTCCAGCCTCCTCAAATGCAAGAAGTATATTTCTATCCTTTCTCATTTTGTTTTTTTGTTTTGTTTTGTTTTTCGAGACAGGGTTTCTCTGTGTAGCCTTGACTGTCCTGTAACTCACTCTGTAGACCAGACTGGACTCAAACTCACAGAGATCCACCTGCCTCTGCCTCCCAAGTGCTGGAATTAAAGGTGTGCACCGCCGCCGCCGCCACTACCACCACCACCCGGCTTATTTCTATTCTTTCTAAGACACCAATTTATGGCATTTTTGTTATAGCAACTTAAAGGGACATGGTCTTGCCAATATTTGGGAATAGCTATTTAATTTTGGATTTCTGATCCTTGAACTATGAGAATGTAATTTTAGGGTTGTTTTGGTTTGGGTTTTTCTGAGACAGGGTTTCTCTGTGTAGCCCTGGCCATCCTAGAACTCTCTCTGTAGACCAGGCTGGCCCCAAACTCAGGTACACCTCCCTCTACCTACACAGTCCTGGGATTAAAGGTGTGTGCCACCATAGCCCGGCTATTTAACTTTTTTATGTGTGAGTGTTTCGCCTGCAGGGGTATCTGTACATGCATGTCTAGTGCTGAGGAGACTGGAAAAATCCTCTGAGACTGGGGTTACATATGGTTTTCCTATTGTTGTGTAACACTCTCCTTCAAGATTAAAACATTCTTGTAGCATGAATCCTAATTGGTTTTATTAATAAAAACCCAGAGTCAGATATCAGGATGAAAGCTGAAAGATCAGAGCAGCAGAGCAGTCAGCCACTAGTTCTTACCTCTACAAAATCCTCAGCCTGAAAGGGAACTGAGCTTCTGGCTCCTCTTGCCTTATAGTCCTCTCACTGCCCAGCCATATTACTGGGATTAAAGGTGTGAGATTCCAAGTGCTGAGATCAAAGATGTGCACCACCACTGCCTGGCTCTGTTTCTCTTTTAGACTGGATCAATTTTGTGTAGCCCAGGGTGGACTTGAACTCACAGAGATCTGTCTGCCTCTGCCTCCCGAGTGCTGGGATTAAAGGCATGTGCCACCACTGCCTGGCCTCTATGGCTAACTAGTGGCTTAGTTCTGCACTCTGATCTTCGGGCAAGCTTTATTTGTTAGATCACAAACGAAAAATCACTACACATTCTGTTTTAATTTAAGATTTAAACACTCAGAAAGTTCCTTAAACAGGAAGGTAATCAGCTCAAAATAACTTCAGCAAATCCCTGAAACTGCCCAGATTCACTAGGCCTCTCCCTGCCAGAGTAGACAATAAAAGCTGAGCTACACAAAAGTGGCTGAGGAATCATGGGGTCAGGCAGAACCAGAGGAACATGGGACCATGGGACCAAGCGAGACTGGAGAAACCTTCCAGTTACATTTTGGTGCCCAACATGGGGCAAGAGTTTCCACCTAAAACCTGAGAAAACTTACTGCTACAGAAACTTCCACCTACACATTCTTGCTGATTGTATATGTGACTGGTGGTCTTTTATGAGACTTCTTGCAGACCCTAACAATATTGCTATAAGTAACCTGATTTATTCAATGTTCTGTTGCTGTGAAGAGACACCATAACCATGGCAAATCCCTTTTTGGGTGTTGTTGTTGTTGTTAGGTATTGTTTGTTTGTTTTTGTTTTTTCAAGACAGTTTCTCTGTATGGCCCTGGCTGTCCTGGAACTCACTTTGTAGACCAGGCTGGCCTCAAACTCAGAGATCTGCCTGCCTCTACCTCCTGAGTGCTGGGATTAAAGGCGTGCACCACCACCACCTGGCTCATGAAACTCTTTTAAAAGAAATCATTTAATCGGGGCTTACTTAGTTTGAGAGGTTTAGTCCATTATCCCAGGACAAGAAGCACAGCAGCATGCAAGCAGACATGGTAGCTGAGAATTCTACATCTGGGTCCACAGGCAGCAGGAAAAGGGAGAGTCTGGGCATGGCATGGGCTTCTGAAACCTCAAAGCCCACCCTACTGACACACTTCCTCCAACAAGGACACACCTCCTAGTCCTTTAAGTAGTGCCACGCCCTGTTGACCAAACATTCAAAACCACCACATACTCCCCAGTAAAACAACTCATTGGTTCACCAAGTTGGATTTTGGTGGCATCCATACTTTGGTCTATCGTGGGTTCCCTATCTGGGGTGAGTAGACAAACATGTGTTGCATCTCCCAAGGAAAAGTTTTGTCACATAAAACCCACAACATAGAGGCCAGAGGCACTGGATCTCCCTAAAGCTAGAGTTACAGGAAGTTGTGAGCTGCCTAACATGGCTGCTGGGAATTGAACTAGGGTCCACTCCAAGAGCAGCAAGCACTCTTATCTGTTGAGCCGTCTCTCCGGCCCAAGATCTTCCATATTCTATTTTATCATTTCCTCCTCCTCCTCCTCCTCTTTTCCTTCTCTTTCTGATACAGTGCTGAAACCAGGTCATTTGCATACTAAGCAAGAATTCTACAATTGAGCTACATCTCTAGTTTGCAGGGGCTCTTTTTTTTGTTTGTTTGTTTGTTTGTTTGTTTGTTTTTGAGACAGGGTTTCTCTACATAGCTATAGCCCTGGCTGTCCTGGAACTCACTATATAGACCAGGTTGGCCTCGAATTCAGAGATCACCTGGGTCTACCTCCCAAGTACTGGGATTAAAGGTGTGCACCACCACATCCAGCTGTTGCTATTCTAAATGAAAACTCACCACAGGTTTGTCGCATGTTGGTGCTGTCTTAGTTATCTTTCTCATTGCTGTAACCAAATGCCTGACAATGAGCAATTTAAGGAGGAAGGACTTATTTTAGCTCACAGCTCGGAGGAACACAGGCCATAATGGTGGGGAAAGCACAGCAGCAGGTGCATGGAGCAGCTGGTCACATTGCACTCACAGCCTGGAGTTGGTAAGAGAGAAATGATGGTGTTCAGCTTGGATCTCAGCTGCTGAGATGGTGCCATCCACATTCAGTGTTGTTCTCTCCTCACCACTTAATCCCCTCTGGAAACACCCTCACAGAGAGGCCCAGAGGTCTGTTTCCTGCAGGAGTTCAAGTCGGGTGATGGCTTCTTGTGCATAAATAGATGTGATCTCTCAGCTCCCTGACACCATGCCTGTCTACTGCCACGTCTCCCCTGCCACTACGGATTCTCCCTCCAGAACCACAAGCCAAACAAAGTCTCCCCCCCACCCAGACAGGGTTTCTTCTGTGTAGCCCTGGCTGTCCACGGAACTCGCTCTGCAGACCAGGTTGTCCTCCAACTCAGAGATCTGCTTGCCTAAGTCTTTATTTCTTAAATTGCCTTTGGTCGTGATGTTTTATCATAGCAACAGAAATCAACTAATATAGAAATTAGTACCAGAGAGTGGGATCTTGCTGTTATGGACTTGAACATGTTCCACTTCCTTGGTTTTGGCACTCACAGTATTCACAGCTTGTCTTAAGGCTAAAGCCACTTTCACTCCATACCTGCTGCTGTCCTTGGCAGGTGTCCTATAGTCCAGGCATCTCTAATACTTTGGGGTCTCCATGGCCGCTAAGGCTGTCCCCTCAACCAATGGCCTCTCCTGGTGCCAAGCCTCAAGATATCCTGTATGACCCCTTCAATCCTGTAACTTTCATGCCATCAAAATTAGTACCACGGAGGGAGACTCTTACCCATTATTTGCCAAATTTGGCTACCAGCTTGAGATTCAACTTTGGTTCCTCTAAAACACAGCTTCTATATGCTGGCCCTGAAGGAATACTTCCTGGAAGATTTTTTTTTCTTCAAATTTCTCTGCGTAGTTTTGGCGCCTTTCCTGGAACTCACTCTGTAGCCCAGGCTGGCCTCGAACTCACAGAGATCTACCTGGCTCTGCCTCCCGTGTGCTGGGATTAAAGGCGTGCACAAGCACCACCCGGCCCTTTTATCCTTAAGTTGTTTTGGTCAGATATTTTGGCAATGAAAAGAGTGATGGACACACCAAGCACAGGATTAGCTGCAATATATAAAGAACTATAAAAACTAAACACACACAAAAAAATCTAAATCATCCAGTCAATAAATGGACTAATGACTTGACTAGATCTCAAAAGATGAAACATAAATGGTCAATAATTATTAAAAAAGTGTTCAATATCCATAACCATCAGGAAACTACAAATTAAAACTGCTCTGAGATTCCACCTTACCCCAGTCAGAATGGCTGTCATCAAGAAAACCAGTACAAGCCGGTCGTGGGGGCGCACGCCTTCATTGCCAGCTCTCAGGAGGCAGAGGCAGGCAGATCACTGTGAGTTTGAGGCCAGCCTGGTCTACAGAGCGAGTTCCAGGACAGCCAAGGCTACATCAAAAGACCCTGGCCAAATGCAGAGAAAAAGAAACATGCATACACTGCTGGTGGGAGAGTAAGTTGGTATAGTCATCAGGAAGTTTCTCGAAAGATAAAAATACAGCTACCGTATGACCCAGCTTTAGCACTTCTGGGCATATACAAGAGGGCTCCTGAGTCAGCATACCTCAGAGTTACTTGCACATCATGTTGCTGGACCATTTACAACAGCTAAGAATGGAATCTACCTAGGTACACATCACCTGATTAGGTGATTAAAGAGAATGTAGGACATACACGTTGTGGAAGTTTATTCAGCCATAAAAGAAAATGAAATCATTACATTTATAGGAAAAGTTGGGTGCAATTGAAGACTATTATTCTAGATAAATAAGCCAGACTCAAGAAGACAGATACTGCATGCTTTCTGTCATATATGGGATGTGGTTTAAATTTGCCAGGCATCATGACTCATGCCTTTAATCCCAGCACTCAGGAAGCAAAAGCAGGTGGATCTTTGTGAGTTACAGGCCAGGCAGGGCAACATGGTGAGGTCCTCCCCCATCCCCATAGAAAAGTGTGTGTGTGTGTGTGTGTGTGTGTGTGTGTGTGTGTGTGTGTGTGTGTGTGAAAGAGAGCTAGAGAGTGAGAGAGCGAGAGAGCGAGAGAGCGAGAGAGCGAGAGCGAGAGAGAGAGAGAGAGAGAGAGAGAACCTGTGATAGAAGTATAAAGGGAGCTGTGAGAAGGAAGAACAGATCTTCAAATCCATATGACGTGAAGTAGAAGGGAAGACTGAGGCTACAGGTGGGGATGGGGAGGAAAGGAGGCCAAGTCTGGGCAGGGGAGTCAGGCAAGAATTGTGGGAAAAGGTCATGAATAAGAACAAAGTGACAGTCGGGCAGCGGTGGCACATGCCTTTTTTTTTTTTTTTTTTTTGCTTTTTCGAGACAGGGTTTCTCTGTGTAGCTTTGCGCCTTTCCTAGAGCTCACTTGGTAGCCCAGGCTGGCCTCGAACTCACAGAGATCTGCCTGCCTCTGCCTCCCGAGTGCTGGGATTAAAGGCGGTCTGGGAATTAGAGGGCCCAGCTGCAGGTTCCTGCTGTAAAACTCCCCCTGTCCTCAAAAGGAATAAGAAGAGGCCCCCTCCTCAGCTATGTGTGCTGTGAGTCTCTTCAGAGACCTCATCATGCTGTCCGTCTGTCTCTGGTGCTAGGGCCTGACTTCTCCTTAGAGCCTGATACTTGTTGTCCCTCTGTCTGTCCATCCATGTTAGAGCCCTGGAGGAGTGGCTAGATAGCGCTCTCTCTCTCTCTCTCTCTCTCTCTCTCTCTCTCTCATCTTTCCCAATGTGGCCATGCTGAATAAACCATTTTCTACTTTTCACTATTAATTTGGGTCTTTTAAACTGGCTCGTGGGGGCACAGGCTGTGACAGCTAAATCTGGTAACAATCCTAGAACTTGAGAGGCTTGGGCTACATAGCCAAGTCCTGGATAGCCTGGGACATATAGTGAGACCCTGTCTCAAGATTTAAAAAAAAAAGGGGGGGGGG
>CABHPQ010166604.1:0-38001 GCA_902168405.1 Peromyscus aztecus
GTTTTGATACTTAATAACCACAAGGGGGCGAGTTTAAATTCAATGCCTTAAAAACACCCTGTAAGAGTACAAAAGTCCGTTGCCGACTAACAGAGGAGAGATTGTGTTATTACAAATGATCACAACTGGAAGAATTAGGGGAAAACATTTCTAGTTACTTGGAAAGCCAATGCACATACATCTTCCTAGGACACAAATTCCCCAAAAAATTGGGCACTTCAAGAAAGAGAACCAAACTGATGGAAACCGTAAATACATCAAACTGAACTAAGGTGTCAAATAGGTCTTTTGTATTTTTTTTTTTGAGGGTGGGAGTGGGTTCACAGTTTTTTAATTGAAAAACATTATTTTATACAATATATTCTTATCATGTTTTCCCCACTCAAAATCCTCCCAGATCCTTGTCAACTCCCTACCCACCCAACTGTATGTTCTTTTTTGCTCTCCCTTTCTCTCTAAAACAAAGAAAAACGAAAAAAAAAAGAAGAAACACACAAACAAAACACCCACAAAAACAGAACCAAAATAAACAAGCAAAGAAGCATTAAACACAAAATGCCCAAACAAAGCAATATGATATAAAAGAGCTAGAAAACCCTGAGTTTGACCAACTGCTTTTGAGCACGTGGCCTGCCCTGAATTAGAGTTAAAATACCCAGACAGATCCACTGAAGAAAAATGATCTCTCTTTGCCAGTGGGTATCAGTTGTAGATAGCTTCTCGGTTAAGGATGGGAGCCTGTGTCCACTACCCCCTCTCAGTGCTAGGACGTCGCCTGGCTTAAACCTAGACAGTCTGGCTTGAGAGTGCGGCCCCAGGCTCTGTGAGCTCACCTGGGCATCAGTTCTGTTGTGTCTGGAAGACGGTTTCCTTGAAGTCACCCACCACCTCTGGCTCTTGAAGTCACCCACCACCTCTGGCTCTTACTCTTAGGTAGTATTTCTACCTAATCTTCCGCATGGTTCCCTGAGCCTTGAGGTGAGGGCTTTGATGAAGATAGATCATTTAGGACTGGGTGCTCCAACGTCTCTCATTTCCTGAACATTGTCCAGAAATGGGTCTCTGTATTATCATCTACTACAAGAAGACATGTCTATGATGATGGCTGAGTGCGGCACTGATCTATGGGGATAGCCAATCACCGCTAGGAGTAATTTTATTGCTATGTTGTTACTTTAGGAGAATAATAGTATTAGGTTTTCCCCAAGGCCCATGACCCCTGTCCCCAGTCCCCAGTTCTCACCCATTTTAGCAGGGTCAGGTATGGATTCCATCTCATACAGTGGGCCTTCAATCCAATCAGAGGGTCACTGGTTACTTACCATAACATTTGTGCAACTATTGAACCAGTATATCTTGTAGGCAAGTCACTGTTATATGTTGCAGGGTTAGTAGCTGGGCGATATTGATTTGTCCTCCGGAAGTATGCAGAATACCTTCCAGCAGTGTGAACACTAGTCAGTCAGTAGGGGTGAAAATTCTAGTTAGGCACCAACTCGACTTCTGCATGTTTCTATGACCTGTGTGTTGTCTTCAGCAATGGGGCCTTACCATCAGGTTGTGGAGAGCAACCAACAGCCTTGGCAATCACTTGGGAAGTCTGGGCGTTTCTATGGAGTACATTTGGCTGATGACTCAACAAGATGTAACCCCACCTGGCTTCCTGGCACTGGAAGTTCGATTTGATGGCATATGGTATTTAGTTGGGGCGTTGTCTCCCCTGTCAATTTGGTGACCCCATTTAGATTCCTTTCACGCATGTATATATTTTAGGAAGCTTCTACAGTAGCGGGTTTGCATACGACCCCAGTGCCCCCTCCGATGGCCCCTTAGTGTTAGCTGTCCCTCCACGTCCTCAACCTTACTCCTCTCTTCCATCTCCCTCCCTATTTCATTCTCCTTTTCCAGTTTCCTCTCTGTCTCTCCATAACAATGTGTTTGAGTTCCCCTCCCTTGGGAAATCCTCTCCTCCCACCTAGACCCTTACTAGATCCTAACTGATATGGTTAAAATAAGTGCAGCACACATGTTAAAGGCTTAAAATCTAACAACCACATAAAAGAGAGAATGTACGGTATTTGTTTTCTGGGTCTGAGCTATCTCACTCAAGTTGATTTTTTTTCCTAGCTCCAACCATTAACCTATGAATTTCATAGTTTCATTCTTAACAGCTTGCTTTATATTCCAATGTGTAAATATACCACTTTTTCATTGTCCATCCCTCCGTTGATGGACATCTAGGCTATTTCCAATTTCTGGCTATCATGAGTAGAACAGCAATGAACATGGATGAGCAAGTGTCTCCACACTAGGATGTAGAGTCCTTTAGGTACATGTCCAAGAGTGGTATGGCTGGATCTTGAGGGAGATCTATTCCCAGCTTCCTGAGGAACACCACACTGATTTCCAGTGACTGTCCAGAGTTTGTGCTCCCACCAGCAATGAACAAGCATGCCCCTTTCCCTACATCCTCGCCAGCATGTACTGTCATTTGTTTTATTGATCTTGAGCAGTCTGACCAGTGGAAGTCTGACCAGTGGAATCTTAATTCTGTATCCTACTACTTAACTGAAAGTGTTTATAGTTGTAGAAGTTTCCTGGTGGAGTTTTTAGGGGCTTTTATGTATAAAATAATATCATCTGCAAATAAAGATACTTCGTATCTCCTTGATCTCCTTCAGTTGACTTACTGCTCTAGCTAAGACTCCACGTACTATATTGAATAAGTATGGAGAGTGAACATCCTTGTTTAGTTCCTGATTTTAGAAGAAATACTTTACGTTTCTTTCCATTTAGAATGATGTTGCCTGTGGACTTGCTGTGAACTGCCTTTACTATAACAAGGGGTGTCCTTTGTATTCCTAGTCTCTCCAAGACATTTAACATGAAGAGAAGTTGGATTTGTCAAAGGCCTTTATTGCATCATAAGAATTTTGTCTTTCAGTCTGTTTATGTGATGGATTATGTTTATTGACTTATTATGTTGAACCATCCTTGCATCTCTTGGATGACGCCTACTTGATCATGGTGGATAATCTTTTTGCTGTCGTCTTAGATTTGATTTGCAAGTATTTTAGTGAGAATTTTTGCATCTATGTTCATAAGGGATATTGGTCTAAATTTTTCTCTATCTTTTTTTTGGGGGGGTTGGGGCTTTGTATGATTTTAGTAACAGAGTAGTGGTGACCTCATAAAAACAATTAGGAAATATTCTTTCTGTTATATTTTACAGAATAATTTGAGGAGTGTTGCCATTAATTCTTCTTTGAAGATATGGTAGAATTCTGCACTGAATCCATCTGGCCCTGGGCTTTTTTGCTTGGGAGACTTTTAATTACTGCTACTCATGGTTATGGGCCTGTTTAAATTGCTTATCAGATCTTGATTTAACTTTGGTAAGTCATGTATATTAAGAAATTCATCCATTTCTTTTAGTTTTTCCAGTTTGGTGGAGTACAGGTTTTTAAAGTGTGTCCTTATGATTCGCTTGATTTCCTCAGTGTCTGCTGCAATCTCTAATTTTATTAATTTGGATCTTCTCTCTCCATCTTTTTAGCTCCTTAATTTAGCTAAGGGTTTGTCAATCTTGTTGATTTTCTCAAAGAACTAACTCTTCATTTCACAGATTCTTCATAAAGTTTTTGTTCCTATTTCATTGCTTTCAGCTCTGAGTTTGATTGTCTCTTGATGTCTACTGTTTGGGAGAATTATTTCTTCTTGTTGTTATATAGCTGGCAGGTGCATCAGGAAGTTACTAATATAAGATCTCTCTGGGTTTTGATATAGGCACATAATGCCATGAACTTGCCTCTTAGAATTGCCTTCATTATATCCCATAGGTTTGGGTATATTTTTTCATTTTAATTCAATTCTAAAAAGGTTTACTCTACTTCTCAATTTTTGTCTTGACTCAGTTTCCATTCAATAGTGAGTTGTTCAGTTTCCGTGAGTATATATATTTTCTGTTGTTTCTGTTGCTGTTGATATCCAGCCTTAATCCATGGTGGTTAAGTAGGATGTAGTGTGTTATTTCAATTTTCTTATAACTGTTGAGACTTTCTTTGAGTACAATATTTGGTCAATTTGCAGGAAGTTTCATGACCTGCTGAGAAGTATATTCTCTTCTGTTTGAGTGAAATGTTGCATAGATGTCTACTAAGTCCATTTGATTTATGTCATTAACTCCAGAATTTCTGTTTATTTTGTCTGGATAGCCTGTCTACTGGCAAGGGTGGGGTGTTGAAGAGCCCACTATCGCCATGTGAGGGTCCACATGATATTTTAGCTGTAGTAGTGTTTCTTTTATGAACTTGGGTGCCCTTGTGTTTGATGCATAACTGTTTAGAATTGCAGTGTCCTCTGGTGGGTTTTTCCTTTGATGAGTATGTAGTGTCCTTCTCAATCTCTTCTTATCAGTTTTGGTTTGAAGCCTATTTTGTCAGATATTAAAATGGCTGTACCTGCTTGCTTTTTGGGTCCACTTGCTTGAAATACTTTGTCCATCCTTGTACCCTGGGGTGATGTTCATCCTCAATGGTAAAGTGTGTTTCTTGGATATGGCACAAAGATTGGTCCTATTTTCTAATCCAATGTTAGTCTATGTATTTTATTGTGGAATTGAGACCATTAATATTGAGAATTATCAATGAGCAGCATTTATTGACTCCTGTTAGTATGGTGTGGGCTTTTCCACCTTTTTTTATTTGCTGGTTTGGGATTACTTATTCCTTGTGTCTTCTTGGGTGTGGTTAACCTCTTCTGAATGAATTTTTCCTTCTCATGTCTTCTAGAGCTGAATTTTTATATTGAAATTACTTAAATTTGTTTTTATTGAGGAATGTTTTTATTTCTCCCTCAATTGTGATAGTTTTGCTAGATATCACCTGTGCTGACATCTGTGTTCTCTCAGAGTCTGTAGAACATCCATTCAGGCCCTTCTGGCTTTCAGAGTCTCCATTGAGAAGTCAGGTGTTACTCTAGTAGGTCTGCCTTTATATGCTACTAGGTCCTTTTCCCTCTCAGCTTTGAATATATTTTCTTTGTTCTGTACATTTAGTGTTTTTTTATGCCATGGGAAATTTATTTTATAGTCCTGTCTACTCAGTGTTCTGTATGCCTCTTGTACCTTGATAGGCACTTCCTATCTTTCGTTGTGAAATTTTTCTTCTGTGGTTTTGTTAAAAATATTTTCTGGGCCTTTGACTTGAGTTTCCTCTACATCTTCTATCCCTATTCTTTGTAGATTTGTCTTTTCACAGTGCCTCAGATTTCCTGGATATGTTTAGATTGAACATTTTCTTTGACTGAGGTATTCATTTGTTGTACCTTGTCTTCAAAACCTGATATTCTCTCTTCCATGTCTCGTAATCTGTTGGTGAGGCTTACCTCTGTGGTTTTTGTTTGATGTCCTAACTTTTTCATCTTCAGTTTTATTTCAGTTTGTGGGGTTTTTTTAGTGATTTTATTTCTATTTTCAAGACTTAAACTGTTTTTATTATTTCATTCAACTGTTTGTATTTTCACGGTCTTCGGTAAGCGATTTATTCATATCCTCTTAAAGGTCTTAAATGTTCATAATTGCCATCTTGAAGTCCTTGTCTTTTGGTTCAGGTATATTTCATTCATCAAGACCACTGCATCAAGTGTTACTGGGTTCTGATGAAGGCGTATTGCCTTGGCTGTTCATGTTTGTGTTTTGCACTGGGATCCGGGCATCTGGAGTTATAATATTTGAGGTGTTTCTTGGTGTGGTTATCCACTCTTGTCTTTGTTAGATGAGTGTTCCTTTTTTGGCTGCTGCCGGCATCTTTGGGTCCTAGGCAAGTGTGGTGGCTGTGGGGTCCCCGGTAGAGAGTGCTTCTGTGGGTCAGCATGTGAAAGAAAGAAATGGAGATGGGTTAAGAGGAAAGGCTGAGGGAGGCCGGGGAGAGAGCTAAGGGGAACTAGGGTTGGCTCCAAGAGACACAGTCCTCAGGGAATGGAGGTGGTGTGGCAGGAGGGCCTCCTCCAGGCAGGCTGCTATGAGAGGATGACAGGGTTGCAGCCATCTTAGAGGAGGGTCAGACAGGGAACAGCAGACCCTTGGACAAACTATTCCAGGAAAAATCTCCTGAGGATGTGCTGCCCCTCCGCCCCTAGACCCAGACACAATTAGGAGCTGCGCAAAAACAAGTTCCAGACGTTTCCTGCCATAACCTAAAGGATATGATATAGCCTAACCAGCGTAATAAACAAGCCAGTTATGTCTTGTGGGGATGCTTTCTGCTGACCTAGATAGTATACCATAGCTGTCAGAGGAAATGCGTTCCCTGCCGATAAAAATGGGATGTCTAACTATCAGAGGAAATGGGTCTGTTGGCGATATGGATACAATAACATAATTGCTAGGGGATACGGCAATTTCCTTGCAGCTGCAGCCCTCCAATCGGTTTAAACCAAGCATCTCAAACCTGAAGTAAGCACCAATCCTGACCTTATAACTGTATAGAATTGGAATTCTCCTAGCCCACCCCCCACCCCTGCCCTAACCATTATAATATCCTACCCTGTTACTGGTTGGGGTCCCTCTCACTCCACCACTGTGACATATGAATGCAGGGGGGATGGGGGGGGGAGTTTAAACTCACAAATAAAAGACTCTTTGCTTTTGCATTTGGATTGGCCTCTTGGTGTCTGGGGACTCCAGATTTGGGCTACAACAGCTACAGGACGAACAGAATTTAAAGAAAGCAGAATGAAGGACAGAAAGGGATCGTGAGAATTGCTCCATACAAGTGAGAGACTGTCTCAAAGGAAGTGAAGACTATTCACAGGATGAAACACGGTGTGCAGATTCACATATCTGAGCAACACATATGTTTAATAACCATATTTAGGGGCCTATATTAATGAAGTTAGAAAAATAAAATGGGAAAATGTTTTCCTCCTTTATCCTCCAAGGTCAACTAAGTCCCAGGGAACTAGGGAGCAGCCCTTAAAATGTTCAGTAACCATAGGGTGCCAGGAGTTCTGGTAGCTGGAAATATTCCCAGAAAAAGCCCCCCTGGGTGGTCCCAGCTTGGGTGGATAGCCAAGGTACCTACCACTCTCAGAATCCCTAGCAGAAGGTCCCTGGAGTCCAGATAGGAGAGGACCATACCAAGAACAGAGAAGAACTAGCCTGGAAATTCCACTCTACCATCAAGGTCATCTTCCTGCAGGGCTACTCAGCCCTGGGTCCTGACATCCTCTGCAGTCCTACAGCAAGTGGGTAGCCCAGAGAGCCAACTCTCTCAGCACATGTGTGATTGTGACTACAAGAAGAGAGGGAGACAGTCTTTGGAATTTCTCAGGCAGACAAGAATAACCAAAACCTCGAAACCAGATACCATGCTTAGGGGAGTCCTTGTTTTCACTAGAGACACAGAAAGAAGGATGAAAGGGGGCACAAAGAAGGAGGAAGGGAAGAGAATGTGAGAGAAATCACGGCAAGCCAGAGTGTACCAAGGAGCAAAGAGCAGAGATAGAGCCTAAATCCTCCTTAGGCTACCCTCCTCAGTCCTTGACACAGCATGAGATACAAGTGAGAGACTGTCTCAAAGGAAGTGAAGACTATTCACAAGATGAAACACGGTGTGTAGATTCACATATCTGAGCACACACACATATGTTTAATAACCATATTTAGGCTACCCTCCTCAGTCCTTGACACAGCATGAGATCCCAGAGAAATTGCTAATCCACCCAGAAAGGAAAGCAGGTCTGGGACAATTTTAAAATGACATGAGCAAACCCATCACTGCTCATTTGAGGCACTGGACCTTCCCTCAAGTCTCCTCCCTGCCCGTCTTTTGTGTAAAGAGCCATCTAATACCTTTAAGTTGGGCACCAGAGCCTACAACACACAGCTACATGGAGCATCTCTTTCCTCCTCCCTTTCGGCAAATATCTACTGCCTGACTAAAGTGGTGTCATCCTGTGGGGTCAAGTGCATGCTCAGATGCTGTGGAATAATACTCTTGTACACTGTAAAGATTTGTCACTCAAATTAGTTTAATAAAATGCTAATTGGCCAGTAGCCAGGCAGGAAGTATAGGCAGGGTGGCCAAACTAAGGATGCTGGGAAGAAGAGCTGAGTCAGAAGTCACCAGCCAGACGCAGAGGAAGCAAGATGAGAATTCCATACTGAGAAAGGTACCAGCCACGTGGCTGAACATAGATAAGAATTATAGGTTAATTTAAGTGTAAGAGCTAGTCAGTAATAAGCCTGAGCTAATGGCCAAGCATTGATAATTAATATAAGCCTCTGTGATAATTTGGGAAATGACTGATGGGTATTTGGGAGTTGCTGGCAGGACAGAAACGTCCACCTTCACTCAGAGAGGAAAATGATTCCACCAGGAACTGTCTTCATTTGGACAGGTAAGGATTGTTCACTGTTGTCCAGACAGGAGGAATTCAGGCATTTTTCCAGCTATGAGACCTTGAGGCGTTTTTGAGGCTAAAGTGACAGAAACATGCCAAGACTGCTTGGTGATCAATTCTGTGCCAGCGGCATAGATAGCAAAGTATCTACCCTTCCTTGGACAGTTTGCCAGCAGGCTGGAGCGACAGGCTTTCAGCCAAAACGACTAGTGTATAATACCCAAAGAACATCAATAAGGAACTGAAAGGTAATCCCAGCACTTAGAGAGCGTGATACATAGGCATAATGGGATTTTATTCAGCCACAAACTCATATCATAAAATTTGCACAGTATTGACTGGATAAATAAAATGTATGTGAGATAATCCAGGCTCAGAAAGACAAACACAACACATTCTCTATCATATGCCTAGCTGCTACCTTTTGTATGTGTACACGGTAGTAGTACTGTGTAGTTTCTAGGTTACGAAACTAGGAAAAGAGCATTGGGGTGCTTTAAGTCAAAGAAGGGGGGCAGTAGAACCTGTGTGACTTGTAAGTGGAGAGGGGACCACTGAGAGCAGAAGGGAGCAGTGGGAAGAATGGCAAGAGGATTGGAGGATGAGGGACGGGAGATCAACCTACATGACATGGGTTTGAAAATGCCACAGGGGCCTGGAGAGCTGGCTCAGCTCTTGCAGCAGACCCACATTCAGATCCTGCGCCCTCTTCTGACCTCTGAGGGTACATGCTGCACATACATACACTCAGGCACACACGTGCACATAAATAAAACAGGTTTTTAATTTTTAAATTAAAAAAAAAAACTTTTTGAGACAGGGCCTCACTGTGTATCACTGGCTGTCTGGGAACTCACAATGTAGGCCACTCTGGCTTCCAATGCACAGAGATTCACCTGCCTCTGCCTCTCAAGTTCTGTGATTAAAGGCATGAGCCACATGCACAGCATCTATTTTTTGAAAGAAAGAAAGAAATTGACATAAGAAAAGCTGTTACTTTCTATATTGATTTACTTATTAAAGTTTTCAAGCAAAAGAATGTTAGTGAAAAAATATTTTAAAAAAGAACAAACTGCTCCAGGAATTTTTAAAAAATATTTGTTGGCTTCCATGTATATATGTGCACATACATATGCATACAAACACACTGTGCACAGACATGTGTGTGTTTACATATTCTTATGTACTTATTTTTTTAACTTTTCTATTTTCATCTCTCCATCTTTCTGTTTTTGTTTAACTTAGTTTTCAGTGCTTGGGATGAAACCTTGGGTGTCACAAATACCTATCTACCACTGGTCCACAGTATTACATCCCCCTTTGACTCTGTGCCTTAATTCTGATCCCTTCTTTTTTCTTTACAATTTTTTTAAAATTTATTTTATTGTTTTATGTGTATGTGCATGTACGTCTGTGTGCCCACATGTGTGCCTGGTGACCTTGGTGGTCACAAAAGGACATCAGATCCCCTGGAACTAGAGTTAGAGATGGTTATGAGCTGACATGTGGGTGCTGGGAACCGAACCCCAGGACTCTGGGAGAGCAACAAGTGCTCTTAACCACTGAGCCAATTCTCCAGCCCTCTTCATCAGTTTTGATTTTTCCATACCTCCCTGTTTTTTTCTTATTCCTTAAAAAATTAATTTCATTATTGTAGCACTTCTAAACTCTCTATTACCCTTTCTACCTTTTTGTTATTAGTGATGATAGTGGTGTCATATTTGCTACTAGTTTTACATAGTTCCTAAAATTTGTATCTGTTAGTCTGCACGTGGACATGGTGTGTGTGCGCGTGTGTGTGTGTGTGTGTGTGTGTGTGTGTGTGTGTACTTGTGGATTGTGTGCATACTTTGTGTACTGCTTGTGTGTGTGCTTGTATATATGTGCTTTTGTGTGTGTGATTGTGTGTGTGTGTGTGCACTATTTTGTGTTTTTCTCAATTACTCATCCACCTACCTACATGATCCAAAAGCAACCTCGTTTCCAGCAGGACACATAATTTGAGGCAGAATCGTAAAAGGCCAGAACTTTTAAGTTCATCTTCTTGTTGATGGGGCACACAGAGACAATACTTTCTTTTCCTCCTGTGGCATCAAACGATGTCCACATAGTAGAGAGCCTGCCCCAGGAGCAATGAAACTGATCTCCCCTCCAGGCAGGCCAGTGATGCTGCTCTTCCTTGGTCACGGTTCTTTTATTGGTGGTGGTGGTGGTGGTGGTGGTGGTGGTGGTGGTGGTGGTGGTAGTGATTATAGGGTCAGTGTGTGTGTGTGTGTGTGTGTGTGTGTGTGTGTGTGTGTGTGTGTATACATGTGTGTACATGTTGATTGCAGGTGCCTGAGGAGGCTAGAGACTTCAGATCCCCCTAGAGCTAGAATGACAGGGTACTATGAGCCACCTGACATGGGTACTAAGAACCAAACTAGAGTTCTCTGTAGTGGGTAGCCATTCCAGCCTTTATCTGGAAGTTCCAACCCCCACTGAGGCTTCGGTAACTGTCACGCCTACAAGGTGGGGCCGAGAGAGGACCCTGAAGACCCGAGATCCGGATGGGCTGGCTCTCTTGGTTCCTGGACCCTGGACACTGGAGGCAGACCGAGTAGAGTTCTCCAGAGAACACCGCCGGACTGCACCACACCTTTCCCAGACCCTGTTACCAATCCCTTCACTTGTGAGTTACCCCACAAAATAAACCTCCCTCTTAACTACGTGGAGTGGCCTTAATAATTTCACCAATAGTTCTCTGCCAGAGAATAAATGCTCTTAACTTCTAAGCCATCCCTCTAGTCCCCCACAAGTCTCCCTTTCTGTTTGTTTTGTTGTTGTTTTGTTTTTGAGACAGGGTCTTTCTACATAGCCCTGGTTGTCCTAGAACCTGCTATATAGACCAGGCTGGCCTCGAACTCCCACAGATCCACCTGCCTCTGCCTCCCAAGTGTTGGAATTAAAGGTGTGTGCCAGCATACTGGGCACTCCAGATCTCCTTTTTAAATGGTTCCTAAAGCAACAGGATTGGCAGACTGTATCTTGGAGAGTGTGCTGTGGGATGAAAGAGAGAACTGTGTTTGGAATCTGCTGACTGGGTGGAGTCCAAGAGTTCTAGTATCTTGTAAAGTGTTGGAATGAGAAGTACTTTGTGTCCAGGGAGAATGAGCCTCAACACTCAGCCAGTGTTGCTTTTGGAAGAAAATGTTGGAGCTTCCCACACAAAGCCTTCACCCTGTCAGCCACAGCCCCAGACCCTGTCACCTTTGAAATCCTTATCAGAATGTGTATCAAATATATCAATCACTAAAAAAGAATGGATTCTTCTTTCTGGAAATGTCTTTAAATTCATTGAAGTATACGTGAAATTACAGGTTGGATTTAATTAGGAGACAGAAATTTTTTTTTGCCCCTTGTTTTGTGTGTGTACAAGAGTGTTCATGTGTGAGTGGGTACTTCTGTGTGCCCATACATGTTGAGGACAAAGGTCAATTTCTGATGCTACTATTCAAGTGCCCTCTACCCTGTTTTATAAGCCAAGAACCTTGGCCTGGGGGTTGAAAATTAGTTTAGGCTAGCTTGATCTACACACTTCAATGATTTGCCTGTCTCCATATTTCTAGAGCTGTGATTACAAGGGCATGCCATCATGCTATTGTTCATGGTTTCTGAGATTCTTAGATCCTGATGTGCTGAACACGGTCCAAGAATTCAGTCCTGTGAGAGAAGAATTCTGAGTGCTTGTGAGAAAATGCAAAGAAACCAAGACAAGAATCTTTTGATCTCAGTTTCTTCAAAAACAGAATTGTTCTCCGGAGACTAGAGCGATGTGGTGGAGGCAGGAGTGATCTGTGAGTGAAACCTCCACCGTGAGTCTCCTCAATAAACCCAAGATTGACATGGAATCATGAGATTACATGTACACATAACATGGAAATGCACATAAATGGGGAGAATCATAGCTGTTATTGCACAAGAAGTTTACAACAAGAAACAGTCAGATCATTCAAAAGGCAGTAATTCCATAATGCCTTGCATGATGGTTTCCTCTAACAGAACCCTTAGTTCTGATAAGTTGACCTTCTGAACTCTAGTTGTCACTGCTATATACTCTCATGGACTTTGGCTATCAGTGGCTCTCAATATTGTTCTTGGACTATGTTTTTGTGCCCCTGCTGGGTATAGCAGCTTGGTGTGAGTTTACTTCAGACTGTTTATTACGTCTAGCTATTGTTATTTGTCTATAGGCCTCTGTGGAAAAACATGTTTTTGCCACATGCAGCTTGTCCTTGTGATTGTATAGTTTACTCATGTGACTCCTCTTAACCCTCAGAGAACAAATAGTCTGATGCTCTGAAAAGAGTTGGCTATTTCATGATGTAGCTGAAGTTTTTTTCAGTCCTGCCCAGCCCCATGTTGGGGGCCATTTGTAGCTGAAAGTTTTCCTGTGTTCCTGCCTGGTGGCCCCGCAGTGCCACAGCTGCTCAGACCCGAGTAAACACACAGAGGCTTATATTAATTAAAACTGCTTGGCCAATAGCTCAGGCCTACCACTGACTAGCTCTTACACTTAAACTCAGCCCATTTCTGTTAATCTATATGTGGCCATGTGTTCTGTGGCTTTACCTGTGTGCCATTACATGCTGCTCCCTGGACAGTGGACTGACATCTCCTGACTCAGCCTTTCTCTTCCCAGAATTCTCCCTGTCTGTTTATTCCGCCTATACTTCCTGCCTGGCTCCTGTTTTATTTATCAGAGCAACACATTCACAGCATACAGAGCGATATCCATAGCAGCATGAGACTTTAGTCTGCCTCCTGTATCAGCTCCACTCTCCCAGGTCCCAGATCCTCTAGTGCAGTTAACAGTGGTACTCATATACAAGCCATATACCAACTGACTTACCTCCACAGCCCTGACTTCCATCTTTTAAAAGACTGAATATTCAAGATATACAATTTGATGGTTCGATATACATGTACATTGTTGTCAGTTTTTGTTTTTGTTTTTTGTCTCTGTGTCAAAATACCTGACATATTAAGAGAACAAGAGTTTTACTTGGGGAGCTGAGAGATGGCTCAGTGGTTAAGAGCACTGGCCACACATCCAGAGGTCCTGAGTTCAATTCCCAGCACCCACATGGTAGCTCACAACCATCTATAGTGGAATCTGATGCCCTCATATGGCATAAAGGTGTACATGCAGATAGAGCACTCATATTCATAAAATAAGTCTTTTTAAAAACAAGAGCTCACTTGGGTTTATAGTTTTGGAAATTCTAGTTCATCAGAGTGTACAGGGCAGAGTAGGAGAGAACACAGCAGTTCATGCTGAGGCAGAGAGGGTCAGAGAGGGAGACAGGAAACATCCAGGGAAGGCAGACCCCGCAAGGATACTCCCCAGCAACCTACTCCCCCATCGTCTGGGTTTCTTTTTCCCCAAGCAATATGAAATCCATTTTAAATTATAGACCAAATTCCCATATTTACAAGGCTCTGTTTTTTTAATTATCCATATATATATTGGTTTTGATGAATATGCAAATATTATTAAACTAAAGAACCAGCAACTTGATATTATTTAAGCTAATATTTGCTGTGACCTCTGCCATGCCCACATTTTTTGTGTTGGGGGAGTGTTGTTTTGTTTTTCAAAGACAGTGTTTCTCTGCATTGCCCTGCTGTCCTGGGACTTCTTAAGACAGGATTTACAGGGAAGTGCAACAGTAGGGTATTTTAGGACCCCATATTTACTAGGAAATGAAACAGCAGGATGTTCCAGGTAGGGTGAAACACTCCATCTTGCAGGGAAGCTCCATCAACACAGGAAATAAACAGTTCAAAATAGCTTCAGCAAACCCCTGACACTGACCAGGTTCACTCCCTCCCTGTCTTAGGGTTTCTATTGCTGTGAAGAGACACTATGACTCCAGCAACATTTAACTGTTAAATTAAAGGAAAACATTTAACTGAAAGGACTCACTTACAGTTTCAGAGGTTCAGTCCATTATCATCATGGTGGGGAGCATGGCGGCATGCAGGCAGATGTGGTGCTGGAGTAGTAGCTGAGAGTCCTACATCTTGCAGGCAACAGGGAATCAACTGAGACACTGGGCAGTATCCTGAGCAGTGGAAACCTCAAAGCCCGTCCCCAGAGTGACACACTTCCTCCAACAAAACCACACCTCCTAATAGTGCCACTCCCTATGAGATTATGGGGGCCATTTTCATTCAAACTACCACATTCCCCAAGAGTATCTAAGTGGTAAAGACTGTTGCCAGTCACTGCCTGATGAGTCAAACTGTGAAGAAGGCTGAGACAGGCCCAGCTGCCTAGAAGAGGCTCAGACCAACCGAGCCACCCGGAAAGGCCATTCTTCAGTCTGTCGAGCTGCCTGCAGGCTGTGCAGTGAGCTCCAGGTCCCCAGCTTTGTGAGCTTTGTCACCCATACTGGGGTGGGCTTTGGTGATGCAGCTGTCTGAGTCACTTCTGCTCCTGTAAGTGACCCCTTTGTCTTAGTTAAGATTTCTATTGCTGCGATGAAACACCATGACCAAGAAGCAAGTTGGGAAAGAAAGGGTTTATTCAGCTTACACTTCAGTGTTGCTATTCATCACTGAAGGAAGTCAGAATAAGAACTCAAACAGGACAGGATCCTGGAGGCAGGAACTGATGCAGAAACCATGGAGGGGCTCTGCTTACTGGCTTGCTTCCCATGGCTTGCTCAGCCTGCTTTCTTATAGAACCCAGGACCACCAGCCCTGGGATGGCACCACCCACCAAGGGCTAGGCCCTCCTCCATTTGGTCACTAAATGAGAAAATGCCTTACTGCTGAATCTTATAGAGGTATTTCCTCAACTGAGGTCCTTCCTCTCTGATGACTCTAGCTTGTATCAAGTTGACACGCAAAACCAGCCAGTACACCCCTCACCCATATTCCTCTAAGTAACCCCCCCCCCCCAAAAAAAAAACCTCATTGGTTCAAGTTGGACTTCGGTTGTATCTGTACTTTGGTCTGCCATGGGTTCCCTTTCTGAGGTGAGTAGACACGTGTATGTAGTGTCTCCCCAGGAAGTCTGTCACAACAGGAAGTAATTCCTACAGTGCCTCTTTTCTTTACTGAAAGTTCAAAATTTAAAATTCAACATGTTAATGCATTTACAGATTTAAATTTCTCTTTTTGGTAAACATTGTTGAGAACATATTTAAAATGTTTCTGCTTTTCAAATTACTTTACAAAGACCTTGCATGGGTACTGTCTTGGTCAAGTGAAGAGACACCATGCCCATGGCAGCTACTATAAAAGAAAGCACTGGGGCTGGCTTATAGTTACAGAGGTTTAGTCCATTGTCATCATGGCAGGGAGCATGGGAGCACACAGACAGACACGGTGCTGGAGTAGTAGCTGAGAGTTCTACATCCCCAGGCAGCAGAAGAGAGAGAGACACTGGGCTTGGCTTGTGCTTCTGAAAAACCTCAAAGCCCATCCCTAATGACACACTTCCTCCAACAAAGTCACACCTCCTAATCCTTTTAAATAGTGCCACTCTCTGGTGACCAAGCATTCAACTCTATGAGCCTATGGGGCCATTCTCATTCAACCCACCACAGGCACATCTGTTAAATCTATCTTGTCAGCTGTCCATGATCAAGCAACCCACTGTCTTCTTGTCCATTCAGGGAAGAGCCCAGGGTGGAAGGCGAAGGCTGGACATCAGTGACACTGAAGTCTAGGTTTCATGTTTTCCCACTGTGAACCTTTCTGCTTTGGAGAGCTGACTACAACTCCATCCTTATTGTTCCCACCTGCTTGACCAGAGCTACTCTCTGGCAAGGCTGCTCATCCAGCCACCCAGAGGGGAGAGAGAAAAACTGTTCCTCTCTTTACTAGGGCTAAGCCCACATCTTAGAAAATATCAGTAATTCTGGGAACCAAAATGAAGTCAAAACCCACATTCTCTTCCTTTCCCAGGTATCCTAGACCAGCAGATGCTGAAGATGGTGATGGAGTTGCAGTCAATTATCCAAAACCAAAAGAGAGTAATTCCTGGAGGGCCCCAACAGTGTTGTTAACTAGTGAGAGCAGACAATCTTACTTGTTCCTCTTTTTACTTGAAATCTTTTGGATTTCATTATTTAGAATATTTGTAACAAAGCATGAGAAAGCCAAAGTGTTAGTCAAGACCAAAGACCAGCAAACGACGGCATGAGCCAAACTTGCTGCCAGTTTTTGTTGATAAAAAGTGTTGCTGGAACACAAGTGTATCTATTTACTTACCCATTACTGGTGACTGCTTTTTGCTTCAGTGGAAAGAGTGAGTCATTGAGACAGAAAGAAAAAAGTAATGTCTCCATCACCTTGTTTATTATTTCCCAGCGATCCCATGTCACGAGAGACCACACTGTGGTAGGAAACAATCCCCCAAGCTCAGTGGTTTTAATATATTTCTCACTCCCACAAAGCCAGCTGTCGTTCTGGACAGACCTCCAGGTTTGCCGTTCATCTTGAAATGGCACAAAGTTGGCTGGTTTCGTTGGGTGGCTGGCTCTTCCGTGTGACAACCCAGAGCATCTGCGTGGCCGAGGGAGAGAATATGAGAAGTCCTCACACCCACTCTTCCACACCACGGACCAGGGCATCCACCCAGGCCCACTAACAACTCAGATAACCCCACCTCCAGAACCGCAAGAGATTAGGAATGGCCAGCAGCTGGATGCCTGAGAGCAGAGAGAAATCATGGTTAACATTGATTGACAACTTGACAGGACCTAGAATCATCAAAGCCCAAGCCGCTGGGCATGTGTGACGGTAAGGGATTATCTGGAGTGGGCTGACTAAGGTAGGAAGACCTGCCCTAATTGGGAGAGAACACTCTTGGGGCTGGGGTCTTAGAATGAATGAAAAGAAATGTAACTGAGGAGCAGCCATCATTCCCGCTCCCTGACTGTGAGTGTCATGTGGCCAGCCACCTCAAGGTCCCGCCACCTCCCTCCTCGAGGGGCCGTACCCTGGAACTTCAAGCCGAAGTAAACCCTCCCTTCCTTAAGTTGCTTGAAGTATTTTATCACAGTGACAGGAAACGTAACTAAGACAGATGGTGTTATTGTTGCGGAAGTGTCTAGGAAACCGAGTCACGGAGCCATAGCCACCGGGGGAGGGAAAGTTGATTATCCTGGCTCCCGGATCACACTGTCATGGTGTTAGCCCTGGGCCTTGGGTTCAGTACCCTATTGTTAGCTGGGAGTACAGAAGCAAGCCAACAGGAAGTACGAGTACAGAAACATGAGGGTGGCTGAGGAGTGTTAAAATTCAGTCACACCACCTCCTCAGTGTCCTGTGTTCCTGGAGATACCACCGCAAGTCAGGAGGGGTCAGTTCAATGGAACTGTCTCGCCCTGGGAATTTTCATTGCTTTAACATGTGACAGTTTGAAGAATTTCCACCACATTCTCTCCTCTCTTTGTCAGAATCCCTTTTGACCCTTCTAAAGGAATCCTCTGATGCTGGCAGAGGACCTGGAGTCTAACGGCTGCTCTCCTGTTTCTGGTGATGTGAGGTGGAAGATTTATAAGGCATGGACCAAACAGTAGTCAGGAGAATCATAACCAAAGTCCTGATTTGGGGGTGTAGGACAGCAGCAGCCATAGGCTCCAGGAGGCCCAGGTCTCACCCCAGTAAGATCCTTTGGTCTTGTCTCTGTCCTTGATTCCTTCTAACAATTGTCTAGCATTTTCTCTACTATTCCTCAGTGATTTGCATAGAGACAACATTCTCCTTTTTC
Source organism: Peromyscus aztecus (assembly GCA_902168405.1). Classification (NCBI taxonomy): domain Eukaryota; kingdom Metazoa; phylum Chordata; class Mammalia; order Rodentia; family Cricetidae; genus Peromyscus; species Peromyscus aztecus. The sequence continues at coordinate 18,173 of CABHPQ010166604.1, forward strand.
AGCTGAGAGTAGGTCTAGCCCTCTACAATTTTAAGACTATGGCTGCTGGGGGCGGGGGGTGGTCTGTCTGTTTCTACAGGGTGACTATACTGTGCTGGACTAGCCTAGGGTCCTCTTCAATTTGGTTGGAAGCTGGCTATGTCGGATCTGTTGGATCCTGAGCTCAATTGCCCCTGTGGTAGTAGCGCCATTGAGGGCCATCTCCAATAACATTGAGAGTAAGGTGGGATTTCTCTTTTCCTTGTGGTGAGGGCCCAAGTCTACCTCTGGTCCAGGGAGAATATCTAGATCTAGAGTCAGGAATACCATCCTGCAAGTCCCTACTGGTATAACAGGTATATATCAGTATGTGCCATTTGGAGCCTTGATTCAAGTCACCAATAGGGTGCAGCCTTCCCTCTGCCCCTGTGCATTCTTCTCCCAATACCTGGGCAGGTGACCTGTCAGGCAGGAGTCGTCAGGGCTGTCCAGGGCTGTCGGATTTCCTAGAGTCAGGCTAGGGATCCCAATACAAGTGTAAGTTACCTTGCTAGCCTTTACACAGATCTTTTTCCAGCACCAAGTCCATCACGGACAGTGTCTTAGTTAGGGTTTCTATTGCTGTGAAGAGACACCATGACCACAGCAACTCTTACAAAGGAAAACATTGAATTGGGCCTAGCTTACAGTTTCAGAGGTCTAGTCCATTATCATCATGGCAGGAAACATGGCAGCATGCAGGCAGACATGGTGCTGGAGAAGGAGCTGAGAGTTCTACGTCTGGATTCACAGGTAGCAGAAGGAGACTAGGTGCTACACTGAGACTATCTTGAACATATGAGACTTCAAAGCTCACCCGCACAGTGACACATTTCCTCCAAGGCCACACCTACTGCAACAAGGCCACACCTCCTAATAGTGCCACTCCCTACGGCCACGCACTCAAACACATGGGTCTATGGGGGCCATTCCTCTTCAAACCATCACAGACAGTAGGGCATGGCTGGCATTTGCAAGTTGGAGCATTTTCACTAGATGGGCATCAGGGTCAAATTTGGACAAGTCTTTTCTCAAGATGGGGCAGAGGCCCATGGGAGCAAACTGACCTTGCTCGAAGGTGTAGAGTCATTGGCGGGAACTTTAACCAGTTGAGAGACCATTGGTCCGTTATCCCCCTGCCAATGGAACGTCACTCATCCCGCCCCAAAGTTGCAGGACTTCCACTGTTGAAGCTTTGTTATCTTTAGTTCACAGAGTATCTCTTGTCCCTCTGCCCACTAGTCCCTGACGCAGAGACCTCTTATCCTAACATGGATGCACTATCCCATGCCCCTGACCAAGCCAAGTCCACAAAGTCCCCACTTCTTAAGAAGGGCCAATATTCTCCCCTACAGTCATGTTCACTCTAGCGGACTCATCCATATGCTGTGTATGTTAGTCATCTCCAGTTCCTGCAAATTTACTGGGCCGGAGCTCAGTGCCGCAGCGTCTGGAAGGACTACCAGTAACTGGCTTTATCGTAGTCTGTGCACCATCTGAAGGAAAGAAGACAAGGTCCCAAAAGGGGACAGTTAGTTTTATTGAGTGGCCTCCCACAGAGCAGACCCATGGCCCACAGAATCAGTATTTCTTAATGGCCTGGTGGCGGCAACAATGGTCAATGTGTCTTTGGTGAGCTTCCCTTGTGGGAGAGGTTACCATGGAGATGGCTGCTCCTGTGTGCCCCCAAACACATCTCTTTTTGACTACGGCTCCTTGTAGCTCCTGTGGCCAATCCTGATGGAGGCCAGTGGCTCTCAGTCTGAATCTGCCTCCCAGACGGCAGCCTCAGCCCCCTCCAAACCCCCCATGGGGACTTTGGTTTCATTGCAGCTACTGTAGGGGTCTTACGTTTTCCTTTTATGATTTATCTCCTTCGGTCACCCATGTTCTCTTCCGTGGGGACTCACTCTTCCAGTGCCCAATTTCCTTGCAGTAGCCACATTGGTCCCTATCCAGTGGTCTCCTTCTTTTGGGTTTCTGGGTGTCTGAATTTTTCCGTGTGTGCAATGCGAACACCATCATTTTTGCTTTTTTTCCCTGTAAGTGTTTTTCCTTTTCTTCCTTTGCAACCTCTTCCAGGTTAGCAATTATCAAAATTTCCTCAGGGGCCTGCCCTGAGGAGATTTCTCCCAGAGTCCTGGGGAAGACACTACAAAAGGCAGGGTAATCTGAGGGGAACGAATCTAAGTACACGAGCTCTTTCATCTGTCTACTTTATTCCTCTGAGACTAAATTCTATCTACACAGCTTCAATTCTGTTCTTATATTTATCTCCTCTCTGTCCCTTCTCCTCCTGTCCTCTCCTAACTCTCTTTTCCATCCCATCCTCATTCTTCTCCATCATGGTTCCTTCCCCTTCCTCCTCTGGAACCAGTCTCCCTCTTACCAGCAGCCTGACTCTTCCAATCCCATACAAAGCTTCCAAGGTCCCTACAAGAGCAGTGATAGCCAATTTCGTTTACAACCCAAAAGGGGAGTGAATAGAGGAGGTGGGGTCAGATAAGGCCTGGAATGAGTCAGAAAGGGAATTTATGTGCTCAAAATATATTCTTATAAGTCGTTAGGTGAAATGTTACAAGTCTATCATAAATGTGCTCAAACTACAATCTTACAGGTGGTTAGGTAAAAGAGTCTATAAGTCACTAAAATAAAACTGCCTCTATTTTCCTATGCCGACATATACTGGCAGGGTAGGGTAACTCTGCTTGGAGCTAGGAAGTCTGCCTCATAGCTACAGTGCACCTGGAATGAAAAAAAAAAAAAAAACCTTTTTCAATTGCTCTGGAATACCACTTGGGCTGTGAGAGAAAGGAGGGTCTGAGCTTCATTTGCACGAGAAATAAAGCTATGCACTTAGCTGTCCCCTAAGTGGTGTCTCTGGAAGGATGTTTTCCTTAAGGCAGGAGACTGTTTGCCATTATGGCCTAGGATGCTTGAGAAGTATTTCAGATAAATACACTGTTAGGAGTTCTTCGAAGCATACATAGCATACAAGAAAATCATTGCAGGAGCCGGCCAATATATATACAAAAGGTAAATATCACCAAGACTCCTTAAGCCATGGCTTGACCTTTGGAAAAGTCCTTGACTTTTCCAAGTAATAGTTTTTGTTATAATGGCTGGATTCCATTCTATTTTCCTGTGGCTTGCAGCAAGCAACCACTTGGATGGCAATGTCTATGAACTGATCAATATCCATCCCTGTGAGCCCCTCTAACTTTTGGAGCTTTTGGTGAACATCTGGTACCAATCCTTGAAACAAAGTTGTGTTGATCATTGTATGGTACTTACTGAACTCTGGGTCTAAAGGAGTATGGATTGACTTCTCCAGTGTTGACCAGTTTGTAACTCCACAAAATCCATTCTGAACTCCCTCGGGGATGGCTTGCCTTAGTCTGGGAAAGCTCTATAGGCCCTCTGGCACCCTGGGATCCCATTTGGGAAGCTCATCAAAGTGGAAATCAGTACATTGTTCTAGGTTATTAGTGGGCGTTTGAATGATTAACCTGGCACATGCTGCCTGGCAGATCCTATGCCATTCATCTGGCTGGGGGGGGGGGGGGGGGGGGGGGGGGGGGGGTTAAGAAGCTGTTGACAGTTGTCCCAAGTAGGCTAGTAGCCATGCAGAAGGTCAATCGTAGCTTGTGCTTGCTCCAAGTATGGCAGAGTACGATGCTACCTACCATTTCAGACGTGGCGAAGAGCTGATAAACATACTGAACCAGGCCTGGTCTGAGAGTCCCCTCCTTCTGGAGGGTGGTTGGCTTCTGAGTTTGACACAATGGACATGAAGGCACTGGACTATGCTCTGGGCAGCCTTTAAGGGACCTGGATCCTTAGCGGCCTGAGGTGGGTGATCTCCCCCAGTGGTCTGCAGGCAAAGGGGCTGATGGTGTTAGTGGCATGGGCAAACTCTGATGGCAAGGAAGGATTTAAGACAGACAATGGATCTCAAGGTTCTTGCCTCTGAGGGCAGGGTTAGGAGGGTGGGTACATGCAGGAGGAGGGGGGGGGGACAGAAGCGGTTCCAGATCTTGGTCCTCCACCAAGAGGAGGGTGTGTGGCTTTTCCAGGTTGAGACCATCTGAGAGATCAGGGCTGCAGTGGACTCCAAGGGACGTGGAATCAAAGCCACTCAGGGGACTGGAGCGCCCCGCTACACCCAGGAATTCGTGTAAGGAAACTCGTGAGCATGGCCTGGGTCTCGAGTGCAGGTGTCCCACACTCTGCAGATGGTGGCCAGGTCCAGGGTTCCTTGTGAAGGTGAGCCATGTTGAAGGAGAGCCACAGACTTCGCAGAAGGCCCTCAGTCTAAAAGGCCTCCTTCTCACATTGTAGTCTCCAGAGAACCCTGCCTTGAAATTTGCCAACATCCTCTGAAGCACCATAAGGCACTTCAACTGAGAAGAGCCCAGGGCTTGATGTTACATGTGCCTGGGGTATATGTAGCATGTGCACACAGAGGGGTGAGAGCCCAGAGGACTCCCCTTCTGTCTGATGCCTATGTGGCCTGCCACCTGGTGGCAACTAACTAACCCAGGCCCACACCCTTCACCTACCCCATGGCTGTCACCTGACTCAGATGACTTACCAGGTACAATTCAGACACTCAAGAATCACAATTGTAGATGTAACTGTCTTGTTAAATAAGAAACACAGAGCCAACCTGGAGGTCTGTATAGATGGGCAGTGACAAGGAGGTCATGTGGTTGGGCTTACAACCAATGAGAAGGCAGAACAGAAAGTCTATAAAAAGACGAGATACAGGAAGGAGATCTCTTGCAGAGGGAAGGACAGGAGCGGCAGTGAAGGGTAAGGTTTTTAGCGCTTAGCTATTATTCTGACCTCTTGGGCTTTCATCTCTGCATTGGCTCTGTGTTTCTTATTTAACAAGACGGTTACATCTACACACAATTCTGGTCAAAATTGACTGCCCTCCACTGTTGTAGAATAGTATTTTAAGGTATGATGCTTTTGTTTATGTTGTATTTGTTTAACTCTGTGAAGCTGTGTTACTGTGCCTGTCTAAAACACCTGATAAAGAACTGAACAGCCAATAGCAAGGCAGGAGAAAGGATAGGCAGGGCTGGCAGGCAGAGAAAATATATAGAAGGTGAAATCTGGGAGAAGAGAAAGGAAGCAGCCAGAGAAGGTGGAGGACTCCAGGGGCCAGCCACCCAGCTACACAGCAAGTCATGGAGTAAGAGTAAGATTTACAGAAGTAAGAGGACAGGAAAAGCCCAGAGGCAGAAGGTAGACAGGATAATTTAAGAAAAACTGGCAAGAAATAAGCCAAGATAAGGCCAAGTGTTTATAATTAAAAATAAACCTCTGTATGTGATTTATTTGGGAGCTGGGTGGCAGGCCCCTCCAAAGAACAAAAACAAATAACATTATGGCATACCAATGCTGTGCTCAAATTTCTATAGTGCCTGAGAAAGCTTTTTAAAAAATGGCTCCTTTAAGAGTTTCTGACGGACAGTTTCTGCCAGTCAATGAGCCCTTGAGCAGCTAGTATGTTAAGTAGGAACAAAAAACTAAGTGAAAACACCTGCCACAGTGCAAGCATTGGCATTCTAGAGCACTAGGAAGGTTGATTGTAGTTCCTCAACAGACAAACCTCCAATCGGCCCAGAGTTTCACATTTGGCTTTCCTGACCCAAGAAGCAAGTGAAGCCGGCTAACAGCCATGTCTGGAGGATCCAGGTGTAGGTTAGCAGTTTTAAGGTTTGCTCATATGGTCAAAAAATGCTGAAGATAGGCAATAAAAGAGGTCCATATGGAAAAAAAAAAAAAAACCTCTAAACAGGTTACAGTGTAGGCTTAAGCAAAGAAAAGGGTATAGACACAGAGAGAAATGAATAGTTTAAAAATAATAATAATAATGTCTTTAAAGGGAGAGTAAAAGTAATATAAAAGAAAAAAGCCACGTAAGATGGGAAATACCAATGGAGTCTAGATCCTGTATGTTATTGTGTGGATTTTGAATTTTATGATTGTTGAAAAGCAAAGGACAGCTGCAAAGAGACCTGGAATTGAAAGAGGGACTGTTGAAATAAATCAGCCTATATACTTTAGGAATACCTTAATTTTTAAAAAGTCAAAAAATGTATTTGTCAAATGAAAATAAAAAATGCTTTGGAGTTTTGTTCCCACAGGAGATGAGAGGCTGTGGATTCCTTCAGGGTTAATATGGATCAGGTTTGATCAGGCAAAACCTCCTGAAACTTGATATCTATCAGCAAAGGTTACTGCTGGTCTTCTCAGGACTTGGTCATTTTCTCAAAATTTTCTCTCTGGGACCCTGAAGATACTTCATCCACAGACAGCAGGAAGTAGAGAACATGATGTCCACATTCTTAAGAGGGATGTGGGAGGTTTTTGGTTATTTGGTGGGTTATGGATGTTTGTTATCATTTAGGGGAATATAGAATATTGATACAAATTTAAAGTTATTTTTGTTACACTGTATATATGTTTCTACTCTTGTTTAAAGGGTTTTTATAATTCATAAAAATTTAAGGTTATTTTTGTTACCACATGTTGTATATATGTTTCTACTCTTGTTTAAGGTATTGTACCTATGCAGTTAATTTAAAAAATATAAGTTGAAGTTCTAGTTTTTGAAAGCTATTATTATAAAATATATAGAACAATCAAGAGACATAGATCAGTAGTTAGTCATTTATAACAATCAAATTTATAGATGGGTTAGGTATGTTTTCTAGGTTAAATAGATATATTTCAGATAGATGGTCTTCAAATACTTCAAAGGCTTATAGAATATAGCATTTAAAATGTTTTGCTAACTTAAAGTTTTTCATGACAATGAGACACATCTGCTCCTGGCTGCACCAATTTACTTCAGAGATGATGGGCATTGAAGGAACTCCTTATGGAGTTTGCTTTCATTGTGGCAAGAAGAAACTGTTCTTGCCTTTGACTGCTGACTGTGTACTGTGCAGACTGGACATGCAAGACATGAAGGAAAAAGAACTGTTGAACTTTGCCAAAACAAGGCAGGACAGTTCTTCAGACTTCCTGCTTTACAGAAGAGTTTACCAGATATTCTGGGTCTAAATGCCCCAACATTACAGAGGAACTCTGGGTGACTGTCCAGGCAGCCAAATGTCTCTGTTGTTAGATAATATTACATCCTCTGGGTCTTCGATGGAGTTGAAGACTAGATAGTTATAGTTGCAGTTTTCCTTAGTTATGATAGAAAGTAAGTTAGGTGTAAAACCTTGGATTCAGTAAAATAGGATAGATAAAGCATTATTTTCTTTGAATATGCTAACTACAAATGGTTAGAATATTGTCAATGTAATTCCTACTTGAAAATTGTTTTTGTTGTATGTAGTTTTACTATGTTAAAGTTAAAACCTTTATTTTTATTTAGACAAAAAGGAGGAAATGTTGTAGAATATTATTTTAAGGTATGTTACTTTTGTTTGTGTTGCATTTGTTTAACTCTGTGAAGCTGTGTTACTGTGCCTGTCTAAAACACCTGATGCTTTAATAAAGAGCTGAATGGCCAATGGCGAGGCAGGAGAAAGTGTAGTGGGTAGCTATTCCAGATTTGACCTGGAAGTACTACACCCAGTGAGGCTTCTGGTAACTGTCACGCCTACCTATGACCTGCCCCTGAGGTGGGGCTGAGACAGGAGCCCTTAAGACCTGAGATCCAGATGTGCCAGCTCTCTTAGTTCCTGGTAATCCTGGATGTTGGATGGTAAACCGAATAGAGTTCTCCAGAGAACACCACTGGATTGCACTTCACCTCACCCAGACCCTGTAAACTATCCCTTTACTTGTTGTAAGTTACCCCCCAAAATAAACCTCCCTTTTAACTACGTGGAGTTGCCTTAATAAATCCCCAACATGTGGCACCCAATGTGGGACTCAAACCCATGACCCTGGGATTAAGAGTCCCATGCTCTACTGACTGAGCTAGCCAGGCAGTGAGCCGGCATGCAGGGAAGGGGGGAATGTTTCACTCACAGTGTTTTTTTTTTTTTCTGATCTGGGGGCTAAGCTTGCCGGGGGAACTGAGACCTGACCTAGTGGCTCCCTTTCTTTAGGAATGGAACCTCGGAGGTGCTTCCCTGGTTATATGGGGCTCGGCAGACAGGTGCCAGTGCCCATGAGCCGGGGAATAGGAAGGAAGGGAAGGGAAGGGGAGGGAAGGGAAGAAATAGTACCGGGAGGTTATGGAATGAATGGGTAAGTGTTTGGTCCCCAGGAGGGGCAGGAATTTTTAAAAAGACAGGGAAGTGTGGTAAGTGTGGAAAGCATGTCACAGCAGCCACAGAGGAGGCTGAGGGTGGAAGCCACCCAGGCCTTTAGAGTTTGCCTCACGTGAGTGCCAGATCAAGACATGGGGCAAGAGTTTCCACCTAAAACCTTTGAAAGCTTTAAAAAAGGGTTCTAAAATGGAGCCAAGAGCACCTTCCTAGTTGTCTCTCTTAGACCAGCTGCAGCCTGTGGGCTTGAGCTACTGTATGGCGGGTTTGTGGTGTGCAGGCTTGACCTGCAGTATGGCGGGATTGAGGCATCTCCAAGCTGCACATTACACTGTATGGTGGATTTAACCTTTGTTAATAAAAGAAAGGAAGGAAGGAAGGAAGAAAGAAAGAAATAAAAAAGAAAGAAAGAAAGAAAGAAAGAAAGAAAGAAAGAAAGAAAGAAAGAAAGAAAGAAAGAAAGAAAGAAAGAAAGAAAGAAAGAAAGAAAGAAAGAAAGAAAGAAAGAAAGAAAGAAAGAAAGAAAGAAAGAAAGAAAGAAAGAAAGAAAAGGTTTTTGGGCTGCATGCCACTGGATGGAAGCATAGACCCACTGCCTCCCAGAGTCAGCAGACAGCCTGGTTCCCAAAGCAGGTGGCAAATATAGTTCTTCCATGTTGGGAAACTGAGGTGGGAGGAGCCAGCAGCCAAAGCTGCCATTTCAGTCCTAGTAATGCTGCAGTTTAAAGCAATAGATTCACAATAAGGCAGATTCAGACGAAACAAGAGTTTAAATAGTTTAGAGTGTGTGTAAATATGTACGTAGGCTTGGAAGAGAGAAGAAAATGAATATGGACAGTTATATAAAGAAATAGTTTTTAAAAATAAAGTCTTTAAAGAGACAGTAAAGGTAGTATAAAAAATAAGCCATGTAAAGATAGATATTACACAGAGAATCTGGATTGTGTTGTCTTTGATATTTTTAACTGCAGAAAGACATTTGATTGTAAAGGCTGCTAAATTAAGCATATATATATAAAATATATATACATATATATATTTTAAAGGTATCTTGACTTCGAAATTTGGATCTAAGGATATATTGCTTTGGAAAGGAGGCTCTGCTTTTGTCTCCACAGGAAGCCAGAGGCTATGGATTTGTTCCAGATTAAGATACATCAGGTTTGACCAGCCAAGACCCCCTGAAGGGTCTCCAATGACACTATGGCCCAGATGATCCAACATCCAAAAACAGCTTCAAGGCAACTGGCTCAGAGAATACAGCATCACAGACTACTCCAGTCAGTACTTAACCATAATTCTTAATTTTCTCAGGATCCCCGTTAGATTGCCAGTGCCCTTATCCAGTGGGAAGTAGTATGAGAAGCTACACCCAAATTCCCAAATATTGTTTATGAATGTTTATTTTTATTTAAAGCAGGTTGATTATAAATGCAATCTCTTTCTAAAGAAGAAAAGAGGATATAGATATGATAGGATAAATAGTAACAACTTGTTTAAAAATGTTTTACATTGCTATGTATTTTAGTTTATTGATACAAATTTAGAGTTGATTTTGTTATACTATATATATTTCTACTCTTGTTTAAGGTGTTATGTTTATGTAACTCATTTAGATTGTAATGGTAATTAAGAAATACAGATTAATAATGTCTTCTATGATAGTCAAACTTATAGTCATGTTTTCTAGGTATACATAGATATAATTCAGTTAGTTAGATAATCTTCAAACACTTCAAAGGCCTACAGAATATGGCATTTAAAATGTTTTAAAAACTTAGACTTTCTGGACAGTGAGGCACGTCTGTTCCTGGCAGCACCAATTTTCTTCAAAGAGAAAGATGGATGTTGAAGACACTCCATATGGAGTTTATCTTCTTCTTGGCAAAAATAGCCATTTGGGCAAGAAACTGTTCTTGCCTGGACTGCTTGACAAAACGTTGTGTTGACTGGACATGCAGGACCCATGGGAAGGTGACCACTGAACTTTGCAAGTCAAGATGGTCCTTCAGGTTCCTGCTTCACAGAGGAAGCTGCCAGACATTCTACAGGACACAGAGAGAAGCAACTGACAGACTCTAGGCCTGTGGGCTGAAAAATGGATGCCCCAACATTGCAGAACAACTTTGGGTGACTGTCCAGGCAACCATCTCTCTCTGTCATTCTAGATTTTTGGAAGTTGCTTACAATGCTCTTCCTGTTTACTTAGGTAGTATTATATCCTTCTGAGGTGTTTGATGTAGTTGAAGACTAGATAGCTATAATTATGGTTTTCCTTAGTTATGATAAAAGATAAATTAGATATGATATTTTAGACTCACAAATATAGGACAGATAAAATATTTTCTTTAACTTTACAAAATACAAGTAGACTAGATATTATAATTGTAATTATTGCTTGATATATGTAATTTTACTAGGTTAAAGTTAAAACCTTCCTTTTTGCTTAGACAGAAGAGGGGAAGTGATGGGGGAATGTCTTTTTGTATGCTGTGAAAATACGTTGCTCTGATTGGTTGATAAATAAAGCTGTTTGGCCAATGTCAAGGCAAAATAGGACTAGGAGGGACATTCTAACTAGAGAGGCAGAAGGAGAAAGGCAGAACAGAGGAGACATTGCCAGCCGCCACCATGAGAAGCAAGATGTAAAGGTACTGATAAGCCACGAGCCACGTGGCAAAGTATAGATTTCTAGAAATGGGTTAATTTAAGATGTAAGATATAGCTGGCAAGAAGCCTGAGCCAATAGGCCATACAGTTCATAATGTTCTCTGTGTGTTCATTTGGGTCTGAGCGGCTGCCAGACCACAAGGATGCCGGAGCCAGGTGGGCACAGGAAAACTTTCAGTTACAAGAAAGTTAAGTGGGGCTGGCAGGCAGAGAGAATATACAGAAGGTGAAATCTGGGAGAAGAGAAAGGAAGTAGCCAGAGAAGGAAGAGGACTCTGGAGGCCAGCCACCCAGCTACACAGCAAGCCACAGAGTAAGAGTAAGATTTACAAAAGTAAGCGAACAGGAAAAGCCCAGAGGCAGAAGGTAAACAGGATAATTTAAGAAAAAACTGGCAAGAAACAAGCCAAGATAAGACCTGGCATTTAGAGCCGGGCAGTGGTGGCGCACGCCTTTAATCCCAGCACTCGGGAGACAGAGGCAGGCGGATCTCTGTGAGTTCGAGGCCAGCCTGGGCTACCAAGTGAGTTCCAGGAAAGGCGCAAAGCTACACAGAGAAACCCTGTCTTGAAAAAAAAAAAAAAAAAAAAAAGACCAGGCATTTATAATTAAGAATAAGCCTCTGTGTGTGACTTATTTGGGAGCTGGGTGGTGCCCCCCCCCAAAGAGAAAGAGAGCAAAAATAAACAACACTCAGCTGTCCCGTAGTGTGGTGTTTGCAGGATGTGCCAACAGTGTACAGAAAGAAGCGCTTCCCCAGATGAACACCAGCCCAGAGGAGCCCGCCTCCCGGCTTCAGAGTAGGCAAAGCTACATTGTGTTTCCAAACTCATAGTTAATGAGGCTACTCTCATCAGTGTTCCAAACAGAATAGTCAAAGACAATTCCACAGAACATTTTATCAATAAAACTTGTAGGGGCTTTCCTTCTTAAATTATTAATTATCTGCATTTATTCTCCACCCCCATTCAAGCCTTGCTCTCCCTTGGCCAGAGATTCCATTTGGCAGCTTGTGGACACGACAATATGGTCACATTAACCTGGGGTGGAGAATAAATGTAGATTCGGAATTTAACCAGTTATTGAACATCTGGGAGAAGGACCAAGTGAAGATGAACACATAATGCCCGGTATAATTATAAAGCATAATGAAAAATTAATGCTTATAACAAAATGAATTACATAGCTGAGAGTCAGTAATTATATTAATGATATTCTATTGTGTCTTTTCATCACAAGAGTTTACCCACATTATCACCATAATTAGTCCAATTTTGTTAGAAAAACAAACTTTATTTTGACTAGCTAATAAATTCTAAAGTAGGGTGGGGTGGGGTGGACGTTTTCTGTCCTTAGAATAAAGAGGAAAGTTTCCTTCAGCCTCATTACAGTTTGAGTTGAAAAAAAAAGGAAAAGATTTGATGGTGTTTCAGGTGTGGGTTGTTTTTTAAAGAATTTTCACATTGGCATTGCTTCGTAAACAGTGGGTCACAGCTCCACACGGGAGCATACAACCGAACGCAGGTGTGCTGAATCTGCTGACGACGGGGCAGGGTTCCTGAACACATAACGACACTCATTAGTTCAAAATCAAGCTTGAGATGAATCTGGGGGGTCCTGGCAGCGCTGGCCCACACTGCACCACATAACTTCACTGCACCATCGCCTTCGAACACATGGCACGGTGCACACCATCACAGCCGTGGACCACGATGCAGCCAGAAACACCTGGGTTCAGATTCAAGACGCCTGGATGTTACGAGCGGCAGTGTCTTTACTGCGCATACAGGTTTCTGCTCTTATAAACACGCAATTGTGCAATCACAGAAAACCGTATTTTATTATCACCATTCATTATCGTGTAAGGACCAAATTAGTATTGCTTTTCACTATGATGGTAGAATGTTTGGGTTTTAAAACTGCTGTTTGAGGGCTGGCAAGATGGCTCCGCAGGTAAAAGCAATTGCCATGAAACCAAACAACGTGGGTTCGGGCTCCTGAACCTGCTGCATAGGGGAATGAGAATAGACTTCCACACTGCCTTCCAGTATCACTGCACGTGCATACACACACACACACACACACACACACAACACAACACACACAAATAAATGTAAGATGTTTGAGTTCCTGCATTGTTTCATATTTAGAAAGTTGTCTAATGGATTTTAGCCTGTGATTGAGACAGAATTTACAATCCTTAAACATAATTCTCCCATTTTTACACTACACATTTATGCAAAATGACATGTCAAGGTGGATTATAAAGTCCAAACACTGATCAACTCTGAAAAATGTGACGATGCTTTACATTCTGCAGTATCAAATTTTCACCCAAGACTTGAGTATGTTGTAAAAAGAAACAAGCACATCCCTCTCACTAATGGGCAAATTTGCTTTCATCTGTAATAAATGGTAAGATTGTGTATGTCAAAGAATTAGTGAGAATTTCTTATGAATTATCAGGAAATATTTGATATTCTGGAGGTCATGTAAAGATTTTTCAGGCAAATGGGGATCACAAGTGCAAAAATTTAAGCAGCCCTGGAAGTAATGGTTTTGGCGTCCAGAAATAGGACCATACTGCCATCTAGTGGCAGGATCAAGTTTTACAATAAATGATTTAGATGGCTTTCCCTTGTGAAAACCTGTGTTTTAGGTTCACATAGTTTAACGTCAGGGAAAAAAAATTAAAGGACCTGGAGGGCAGGGTTTTGGCATTGCTTTTGAGCACCAAACCTTTGAATGTCCTCACAAAAAAATTCCACAAACCTGATTCTGACCTAAAACATAAACAGGAGCCATTGGATGGGGGGTACACAACTACTTCCGGTGGATACTTTCAATTCAGCAGTGCCATGTACCTAAAATTAAATTAGGAAGACTAGATGCGGGGGGAGGAAGGGGGGAGGTCAGAAACCCAAATATAGTTACAGTAATCCCCTCTCATAGGTAGCTACCTAAAGCATCAGTCCAGCCAATGACATCTGAGAATGCTAAATAGAAATTTCCAGAAATAAATAATTCGTGTTTTAAATGTGTACTGTTATTTTTTAAACCCATATCCAAGCTTTTTTCTTCCCTTGGCCATCAATTACACTTGACAACTGATTAGCAACACAAGCCATGTACACAATAATCCGTATGGAGGTGGGCAGGTGAGGTGTATGTGCCCCGTTCTAAACAGTAGGATGGAATCTGGTGATGCCCCCACTATCCACTGTCCACTGTCGGAAGATGGCCTAAGGGTGGAGTTATGCAAGGAGAAGTCTAAGTTCCTGGAGGACAACAAGACAAGAGTCTTGTGACCTCAGTTTCTTCAAAAACACAGACTTGTTCTAGGAATATGCTTTTGAGCCCCTCTCGGGTAGTAGATAGGAGTGTTTTTAGATTATTCATTACAGCTAGCTATAGTTATTAGTCTATATGCCTCTGTGAGAAAGGTTTTGGCCACATGTGGCTTGTCCCGGTGATTGTACACTTTACTCACGTGACTCCTCTTAAACCCCAGAGTATAAATTGTCTGATGCTCTGAGTAAAGTTGGCTACTGATGAGACTTCAGTCCACCTCATTTATTGGCTCCATCTCCCAGGCCCCACCACCTCTAGAGCAGCAACCACCACCCAAGACATGAGTCATCCTTTTGTCCAAAATGTATCTCCACAGAGCATATGCTACCAGGGATCCACTATGCTCTGTGGATACACATTTTGGACAAAAGTCACTTAGTTACTTATAAGCTGTTTCAGTTATCAAATCTCTTGTCTCAGTATCCCGGTGCCTATGTTCAAGTAATCTTTACTTTCTAATGGCCCCAAAGCTCAAATACTGTTGCTGACAATTTAGATGTTCTTTTAAAGGCCATAAAGTAATTCAGTGGAAAAGTAAAAGAACAAGATGTTCCGAGGGAGAGGTGCCACATTCACACAATTTTTATTATAGTACATTACTATAACTTCTAATTTACTTTTAGTTCATCTCTTACTGTGCCTAATTTACAAATTAACAGCTATCATTTAAAAAATTACATTTGATAGTATCTGAGGTTATAGGCATCCCCTAGGGGTCATGGAATGGGTCCTCTCAAATAAAGGGAACAGCTGTTCTTACCTAGATTTACAAAGTCTGACTAGAAGCCCCAAACATAAATAATACTAGAATCTAACAGTGCTTGTGGTCCCCAAATAGGTAAAAAAAAATTGTGATTCAATCAACAATAATTTTATAAGGAAAATTGACTTAGCTCAATAGCCAACCGTTTGTGGACAAAAGGAAGAGTGGTCAGACGCAACTCAGTGTGCTAATTGAACCAGCAGACAAAGGCATGCGTTTCAGCAGTGCCCCCCGGGTGCCCACCAGGAGGGTCACTGCGAGGCAGAGCCCTTCTCAGCACCAACACTGTACACTTATGAGCAAGGGGATTCTTTCTTTCTGAACTGGTAACATCACATCCTTGCTGCCTAACTCCGAGCCAGCGCTGTGAACCAACGCTAGGGCTGGAGGGTAATGGAAGGAGACCTGGTGGTTCCTGTTCACAGAGATCCGCACGCACTCACGCAGCAGCTGGGTACTTGGCAGCCAAGTGCCTCAGTCGCCTTAGGTGTTCATAGCATGAAACATGCATGTAGCCCACCTCCTTTCCCTGTAGAACCAAGCCGTTTGCTCTTTCTGATGCCCTAGCCCTACTCCACCAGACTTCCAACACAGAAGCCTGGGGTTTGGACCGTACTCCTTAAGAGATGGAGCTGTTCCCAAGACTTCCCTGGATAGAGCTGCTTCTCTCCCACCCACCGCAAACCCAAGGCTTGCCTGCACTCTAGAGAGCTGAACCGAGAAGGGGATCCTGCTTCCCTCCCATTCCTCTTTATTAAATAAGTCCCCACAGGGTCGGAAAGTCACTCAATGACTCTGCCACCGCCAAGTCCCTGAGTGGGAACCAAGCTCCAGGAACTAACACGTTCCTTCCCACTCAGGTTCTCCCCACCCCTACCCTCACCCCGCCGCTCTCTGCCTTCAGTTCCCTGCGGTCCTCTCTCCTCCCCAAGGTCTGGGGCTTGCCCTATCAAGAGGACCAAATTTCCTAGATTGACAGGTGGGTATAACAGTGCCTTTGCAGAAAAGAACAGACCTGTGGTCCCAGCACTCAGGAAGAGCCACTGTCCCTTAGCTAAATTCAAAGGGACTGTGTCCCCAGCTTCGATTCCCGATTGCCCAAGTGTGCTGGATGTCCTGTGGTGAGGGAACGGAGCTCCTATGGATGATCATGAACCCCTATGAGAAAGGTGAGGACCCCGAGGGGAAGACAGACAAATGAGGTCACAGTGGTTGTTCCTAGAGCTAAGAGGAAAGGCGACAGAAAGGTTGTACAAAGCAAAGGTTCAGTGTGTGCCGTCCAAAGCGTGGCCAGCCACTCTCTGCAGCAAGGATGGGAGAAAATGCCGGGAGATGGAAGAACAGCCTGCTGAGGAAGTCAGAGGAAGAGCCTGATGATGAGTAGATGAGCAGCCTCCACCCAGTCCCTGATGATGGGATGTGGGCCGTTTCCCCTCACCTAGCCAGGGTCATGCCAGGCAGACCATCTATGACTGGACCCAGGGCCTGGGGGAGCAATAGTCCAGAAAGTAACACTTGACACTTCCTCCATATGTATGTGGTCAAATGTTCCAGATGCTAAGATGTGAAATGCTGTCTGCCATCCCAGAATGCACCTTGCTAAAGGTGATGCTGGTCTGGGTCAGCAGCCCTCTTGACCCCAGCTTTTGACTCTTTCTTTACATTATCTTATTTCTTTTTCGTCCCCTGGTCCTCTGCCCACTCCCCACCCCTAGTCCTGTCCAGAGCCCTGCTACAGCTGGTCTGTGTCAGAACAGAAAACAGTAGAAATGTGAATTAGACAGCCAGAACTGGCGCCAGCAAGGAGCAGAAGTCATCCCCGATGTAGGGGGAGCTGCCATGAAGAGAAGGCAGAAAATGAAGGAGGAAGCAGCCTTTTCTCCGAACTCCTCGGGGTCTTCTTTGCCCAGACTCTGCCGTGTATCTGGGCTGGTTAGGTGGCCACAAGAGGCAGCCAGGTGACAAGCTCAGCCGAGAGGAGGGTTTTGTGGACCACACACTGTGAACTCTAAAACTCTGAAGACATTAGGAAAGGTCTGAGGGACAGGACCAAATTGGTACAAAGCTTCAGACCGTTCAAACTGCAAGGCAGAGATTGACTTGACATTGTTAGTTACACTCTTGGGTGTTTGTAATTATGCACCCCACCACCTGAGGCTTAGTGAGCATCCCCTGAGCCAGTCTGCTCTAGGCAATGGAGATACAGCTATGAACACACACACACACACACACACACACACACACACACACTCACACACGGTCCCTGAGCACTGTAATCTTTGTGCTGACAGAGGAGGAGCGCTGAGTTCAATAAAGAGGGTCTGCACACATAGGAAGGTGGCAGGTGACCCAGTGTTTTGTGGCAACAAGACTTGAAGAGACCCAGATTCTCCAAGGGCGATGTGTCCCGAAGCCCTGGACAGAGGAGGACTGGATGGTGCACATCAAGGCAGTGGCTCAGCACACAGCTGCCCCAGGGCAGAACTAGGCCAGCATCCCACGAGAATCCAGTAAGTAGGAAGGGGGAGAGGGGCCAGGCAAGGGGACTTCACAAGCCATTGTGAGGGCTCCCTGTGGCTGGAAATGAAACTGGAAGGCTCAGGTGTACTCACACACAGTAAAGACACCGTCACTGTCTACAATCTGTCCTAAGACAGGCGTGAGGGGTGCTGAGAACGAGGGGAACAAAATGCTCAGTGAGGAGAAAGCTTAAACATGGCATCATGGGATACCCTGGGACCCCCTCCAGTCAAATTCAATCTGAACCTAAGTGTGAGGATATTCTTTCACACAAAAGAGGAGTTGGGGAGCCCCAGGTGACATGTACATGGTACCCTGAGAAGAACACAGTGGCATGTTTTTAGTCTCCCGAGTAAGAACCAAGTCGTGAATCCACTCATGAGGAAAGATCAGAGAGACTCTGCCTCAGTGAATGAGGTGGACAGTGATTAAGACTCTCAACATAACCTCAGGCCGCCACACACACACACACAGGACAAACATGCACTCCCATACATGTGAACACATACATACATATACACAAGTGAAAAAAATCCTTAAAAAATTAAGCTCAAATAAGAAACATCCTACACTAGAAGATGGACATGACTGTTTCCAAAACCACCAATGGATAAAGCTGGGTGTGTGGCAGTGGTACGTACATACCCGAAAAGCTGACAAGGAGCTGAGGCAGAGGAATCCCAAGTTTCAGGCTGGTCTCGGCTACCTGAGGAGACCCTTTCTCAAGAAAATATTTTCAAAAACAAGTATAAAGAACTATTTCAAACTGAGACACGTGACAATCGCACAGAAAACGTGACCCCCACCCTGGCTCCTCCTACGCCGGACAAGAACGCTGTCAATGGCATTGTTTGCTCCTTCTGTTAATTCCGACAATGTAAAGGTTAACCTAGGCTGTCAAGTTGACTGGACCTGGAACCAGCTAGGAGACACACCTCTGGGTGGTGCTGGGAGGGGGCTGAAGGGTGGGAGGATAGGCCAGACCCTCCCCAGAGTGTGCAGCGTCTTCTGGTGACAGATCAGATCTAGAGGTAAGAAGGAAAAACTGCTTTTTTGCCTGCCTGCCTGTCTCCAGTACTGCCTGGTGGGTACCTCTACCCTGCTGCTGCCATCCTCCACTGACGATGGAGCCCAGGTTCTTCTTCAGCCCTCCAACCAGACTCAAGACCAGTGGTTCTCTAGGCCTTCGGGGCCAGTTGGGACTGACTAGGCAGCCATCACCCAACATAAGATGTTCTTGTGTGGCCATTACCAAGACAACCAATCTAGATAAATCTCCACCGTAACAAACTTCTATTGCTTCTGCTCCTCTAGAGAGCTCTGCTACAGATGTGAACAGACTGGGAGGGAGGGTGCTGGGTCAGCCTCAGGGGGACGCCGATGGTTACACTGTGCTTATCCTAGGAAACTTACAACTTATACCAGCTTCATCCTTGAGACGCAGTGAAGTAGTCAGAGCTAACACATCTATGTAATATTAATACTAGCTGGTTCCAAGAAAGTAAATGTAGGCATGCATGTACAGGCATAAATGCATCTGTGTGAATGTGTACACCTGTGTGAATGTGCATTGTGATATGCATTTATGTAGTGGTATTTGCTCCACCCATGACCGTGGTCTATAAGGCCCGAAAGAGGTGGTGCTTCTTGCCTTTGTACGTGACCTCTTAAAAGGAAAGGGAGAGTGGTCGCATTTCCCTCTTCCTGGCGTGATCAGATGGCCAGGTGCATTCACTCCTAGACAGAACTGAGGAAAAAGCCAAATTTATCCTCTGTTCTGTTTTCGTGTGTGTATCTCCTCTTTATATCTTTTTTTTTTTTTTTTTTGGTTTTTCGAGACAGGGTTTCTCTGTGTAGCTTTGGTGCCTGTCCTGGTGGTGCCTGTCCTGAATCTCACTCTGTAGACCAGGTTGGCCTCGAACTCACAGAGATCCACCTGGCTCTGCCTCCCGAGTGCTGGGATTAAAGGCGTGCGCCACCACCGCCTGGCACTCAATTTGTATCTTAATAAATCCCTATTAACCATTAAATAGACTCATGTGGTTTGATCTTAACAAGTGGCACCCACATGACAAAAGACCCCACACTCCCCGTGGCTCCTGCCCACAGCCTCCCAGCAGCTGCGGTAGGTTTGATTAGAGGCGCACAGGCTCGCTACAAGCCCACCTCACTAGCACCTGAGAGCAGCTGGGCATCCATATGTGGCTAATGCAGCAGTGACTCTATGGGGCCGTGATCTGTTACAGCAATGGGTGCAGATA
>CABHPQ010166604.1:38401-55323 GCA_902168405.1 Peromyscus aztecus
TGTAAAGGTTAACCTAGGCTGTCAAGTTGACTGGACCTGGAACCAGCTAGGAGACACACCTCTGGGTGGTGCTGGGAGGGGGCTGAAGGGTGGGAGGATAGGCCAGACCCTCCCCAGAGTGTGCAGCGTCTTCTGGTGACAGATCAGATCTAGAGGTAAGAAGGAAAAACTGCTTTTTTGCCTGCCTGCCTGCCTGCCTGTCTCCAGTCCTGCCTGGTGGGTACCTCTACCCTGCTGCTGCCATCCTCCACTGACGATGGAGCCCAGGTTCTTCTTCAGCCCTCCAACCAGACTCAAGACCAGTGGTTCTCTAGGCCTTCGGGGCCAGCTGGGACTGACGAGGCAGCCATCACCCAACACAAGATGTTCTTGTGTGGCCATTACCAAGACAACCGATCTAGATAAATCTCCACCGTAACAAACTTCTATTGCTTCTGCTCCTCTAGAGAGCTCTACTACAGATGTGAACAGACTGGGAGGGAGGGTGCTGGGTCAGCCTCAGCAGGACACCGATGGTTACATTGTGCTTATCCTAGGAAACTTACAACTTATACTAGCTTCATCCTTGAGACGCAGTGAAGTAGCCAGAGCTAACACATCTATGTAATATTAATACTAGCTGGTTCCAAGAAAGTAAATGTAGGCATGCATGTACAGGCATAAATGCATCTGTGTGAATGTGTACACCTGTGTGAATGTGCATTGTGATATGCATTTATGTAGTGGTATTTGCTCCACCCATGACCTTGGTCTATAAGTCCTGAAAGAGGTGGTGCTTCTTGCCTTTGTAGGTGACCTCTTAAAAGGAAAGGGAGAGTGGTCGCATTTCCCTCTTCCTGGCGTGATCAGATGGCCAGGTGCATTCACTCCTAGACAGAACAGAGGACAACTTCAGCTGTTTACTCAGTTCTGTATTCGTGAGTGTATTTCCTCGATTTATATCTTTTTTTTATTTATTTTTTTTTTTTTGGTTTTTCGAGACATGGTTTCTCTGTGTAGCTTTGGTGCCTGTCCTGGATCTCACTCTGTAGACCAGGTTGGCCTCGAACTCACAGAGATCCACCTAGCTCTGCCTCCCGAGTGCTGGGATTAAAGGCGTGCGCCACCACCGCCTGGCACTCAATTTGTATCTTAATAAATCCCTATTAACCATTAAATAGACTCATGTGGTTTGATCTTAACAAGTGGCACCCACATGACAAAAGACCCCACACTCCCCGTGGCTCCTGCCCACAGCCTCCCAGCAGCTGCGGTAGGTTTGATTAGAGGCGCACAGGCTCGCTACAAGCCCACCTCGCTAGCACCTGAGAGCAGCTGGGCATCCATATGTGGCTAATGCAGCAGTGACTCTATGGGGCCGTGATCTGTTACAGCAATGGGTGCAGATACTAGTATTCTTCCAGTCTCAGAAGCAGACCATAAACCAATGCATGCTTCTGGGAACTGTAAGACACCATAAAAAACAGCCAACCATTCAGGCTGTCCATAAACAGAGCACAAAAGCTGTTTAGGGGGAAGGAGGGCAAAATAGCTTGACCACACAACTGCCCTGACAGGCTGAGCCCCAGACACTGCTTCTGTGACAGGTTTACTGGCAGGTAACACCTAGATCCAGAAAAAGCCATGAGCTGACCCCACCCAGGGAGGGCCTGCATCTAAGGGGAAGTACCTGACATTCCAAACATTCCCTATATCCCGAGACAAATGTCAGCCAATCAGGGTCCTGAACCCTGGAAATCCTCTCACCCCAACCTCTGCTATGATAATTTAAAAAAAAAAAAAAAAAAAAAAACCTCTGCCCCACGTGAGCTCAGGGCTCTCTGCTCTCACCACTGTATCAGACAGACAGAGGAACCAAGCTCCAGAGCTTGAAAATAAAGGCTCTTTCCTTCTACATATGGGATTTGGTCTCTGTGGTGGTCTTTTAGGGGTCCCCATGATGTGGGCATAACAGTTGAACTCTTAGAGGTACCAATGGCCCTACTCTTAAAATAGCTAACTGACAAACCTGTCTGGGAGAGGAGCCACGTGTCCCCTTCTTCCTGGTGTGATTGGACGGCCAGGTGCGTTCACTCCCAGGCTAACAGAGGACGACTTCAGCTGTTTACTTGGTCTGTATTCCTGAGTGTATTTTCTCAATTTATATCTTTTTTTTTTTTTTTTTAAGATTTACTTATGTACAGTGTTTTGCCTGAATGCATGCTTGCAGGCCAGAAGAGGGCACCAGATCTCATTATGGATGGTTGTGAGCCACCATGTGGTTGCTGGGATTGAACTCAGGACCTTATGGAAGGACAGCCAGTGCTCTTAACCGCTGAGTCATCTCTCCAGCCCCTCAATTTATTTAATAAATCCCTACTACTCATTAAATAGACTCAAGTGGATTGATCTTAACACATGTATCCATACAAATATTTATGTTTAAGGTGAACAAGTAAGGAAATAAGGCAAAATGTTAATCAGTGAAAATATTGCAGTGTTCAGTATATATGTATATATCTTATATACATATAAAACATTTTTATAATTTCAAATTTTATTTCCAACTAAAAATGAATTCTTTTAAACATAAGTTAGCTTGTTTATATAATCAAACATGTTGGGTTTTTGTTGTTTTGATTTTTGAGACAGGGTCTCTCCATGCAGGTTTAGCCTCAAGCTCGCAGAGATCCACCTGCCTCTGCCTTCTGAGTGCTGGGATTTAGAAAGGCATATACCATGACACCCCGCAAAACACATTGATTTTTATACTGTTAATAGTCATACTAATGGAGAACTGGAGAAATGGCTCAGCAGTTAAGAGCATTAGCTGCTCTTGCAGAGAACCAAGTTCCCAGCACATGGCAGTTCACAACCATCTGTAACTCCAGCTCACAGGAGTTGGATGCCCTCTTCTGGCCTCTGACTTACTTGCACTCACTTAGGTACATGCATACCCATTAATAAATATTTTAAAAAGTTACACTGATGTAATTGTGTATATACACACACACACACACACACACACACAAACACACATACACACACATATTTATGGTAGGCACCTAGGTCTTTAAAGGTTGTCATTATCTTTGGGGAGGAGGCTATTAGAATGTTTTCTTGGAGGGGGGGTGCACACCTTTAATCCCAGCACTTGGGAGGCAGACCTCTGTGTGTTCGAGGCCAGCCTGGGCTACAGAGTGAGTTCCAAGACAGGTTCCAAAGCTACACAGAGAAACTCTGTCTTGAAAAATCAAAATGTGTGTGTGTGTGTGTGTGTGTGTGTATGTTTTCTTACTACATACTTTAATTTCCAAACTTACCTATAGAATATATCCTTATCCATGGGAGACACCCCAGGACCCCAACAGATGCCTGAAACCAAAGGCAGCACTGAACTCTGCATATACAGATGCTCACCACCTTGTAACAGTTATATCCTGACAAATCCATCAAAGGTTGAAAATGTGAAGTAAAAAATTATTTTGTTAGGGTGGAGAGATGGCTTAGTGGTTAAGAGCACTGGCTGCTCTTCCAGAGGACCTAGGTTCAATTCCCAGCACCCACATGGCAGCTCAAAACTTTCTGTAACTCCAGTTCCAGGGGTTCCCACACCCTCACACAGACATATATTCAGGCAAAATACCAATGCACATAAAATAAAAGTTAATAAATTATTTTTTAAAAAATATATTTTGTCAACCTATGGGGGAACACCATAGCTTAGCCTTCATTAAACATGCTCAGAACTCCAGCAGTAGTCTACACTTGGGCAAAATCAACTCATCCTGCACCATCAGGAAGGCGGCAGGAAGGCAAGCTGGCCTAAACCCAGGACTGCAGCTCCCGGGGGGGGGGGGGGGGGGGGAACGACGCCCAGCTGCCCTGCTCTTCCCATCTAAGCCTTGCAGTCCACTTTGTGCTGCTCTTGTTCTTTGGGGCCATTTTGGCTAAATAAGCACTTGTGGTCGTTATGTCTAGATTGCAGGGACCAAATCCGTATGCAAAAGCAAAGTCTTTATTTCAGGCTCGAGCTTGGACTCTCCATCTGTCTGACACAGCGGTAAGAGTGGAGGGCTGAGCCTGGGTGGGGTAGGGTTTTTATCATAGCAGTGGTTGGGGTGAGGTTTCCAGGGTTCAGGACCCTGATTGGCTGACATTTGTCTAGGGGTATCTTGGCGAAAGAGGCATAGGTGTGTGCTGGACTCAGGACATCTACTCTTACCTAACAGTCGGAATGTTTGGAATGTCAGGTACTTCCCCTTAGATGCTGGCCCATCCCTGGGTGGTGTCAGCTTGTGGCTTTTTTCTGGAACTACAGAGTGCTGTCAGCCAGTAAACTGAAACTCAGGCCCACTTTTTAGCTGGTTTTTATTAAGCCTGTCATGGCAGCTGTGTGGCCAAGCTGTCCTGGGTCCCTAGTCTTCCAGCTGAGAGGCCCACTAACTGCCTCTAATGGGCACATAGTGTGTACGACACGGATAACTAGACAAAGGGTGGTTCACATCCCAGTGTGGGCAGAATGGATCAAATAAGGTTTCGTCATGCTGCATAAAACCTCAGAGGGCTTTTAAACTTAGTTTATTCTAGAATGTTCCATTTCATATTCTTAGAGAATTCTAATAGAAGTGGGAAACAAAACCTCCTAACAGTGGACTAGTATGAACTAGTGCTACCTTCATGTTCAGGAAAGGAATCACTAATCAAAAGCGCACATTCCTAACAGGCAGCACTACATTCCCAAAAGAATGCCTCTCAAAGTATTTTACATTTTCTAGATTGTCACCCTTCACCGCTAAGTTACAGGTTTTTAACTCTGGTAACACCCTGCCTATATGATTGAAAAGTAAAAATATAATTTTAAAACTATTTAAGTCTTTGCAACCACACAGATTAGCAGAAGTGTAAAACTCAGAAGTGTTGGCCAGCAAGATGACAGTGGGTTAAATTGCTGGCCACACAAGCCCTAGCCTCATGGTATAACTGCTCCCAAATGTGGTCCTCTGGCCTGTACACATGGGCCCTGGCACATGAACATCCTCATTCTCACACACACATAACAGAATAAAATGAAAAGAATGTACTCTTTAAAATGAGAAAGCTTGCACCTTGGAATGGCTTCATAAGCTATTTCAAGGGCTCATGACTAGTCAAGGGAATGGTTGAAATCCAAATTCAAATTTGTTGATCCTCAAAATCTAGGATGGTTATTCCTGCTGCCTCTCTGCAGGTGCTCACTGGCATTTACTTTTAACTTAAATAGCCACACAACTCCCCACTTCATTTGTCCACCTATCAATGCTGACAGTTAGTTCGTCTCTATTCTAAGCTCTGCCTTTTCTGAAAGGCTGAATCCAGGCCTCTTGAATGTTGAGCACACACTACCACTGGGCTACATGCCCAGCTCAGAGGTGTACTTCTTTGCACCTGAGATGGAGAGAAATAAACTATCCAAAGCCAAAGCTAGTAAAACAAGAAAGTCAGAGCTGCAACTTATTTTCCTTCCAGTCTTAGGTCACAGCAGAAGGCTTCCTTCCCAATATAATCACTCAGACTTAGTATTTGAAGTTCATGCTAACTATCATTGGTATAATAATATTCACACTAACTGGGTGACAAGCAAACTATACAGCCTGAATTTCAATAACCCAAATTCTGAAACCACACTGTCACCAATCTCAAGCTTTCAGCCACAGGCCCTGCTACGTAATAAACATACTTTAGGTACGTTATTCCTTGATTTGAGATTTTCAAAACCCAATCATTTTAATTCTATACTCCTTAGTGAATGAAACCAAAGGAAGCCCTCCACTCGTTCTTGCTGAACTGAACACCATCAAGCCAAGTCCTCCATGCCACTCCAACCTCCCTTTTGTCAAAAGTAGAATGGTAAAGCAATTTTGGAACCAAGACTCTATTCTACCACAGTAAGCTTATACAAGTCAGCTGCTCCATGTTCTCAGTTGTGCTCCAACTTTAAATGTAAACATGGCATCCAAGACTCTAGGATAGAGTGCCTCTCCGGCTCTCCCACCTGACACCTGTTCTGTTACATGAGTGGGACATCCTGGGCTCTGATGACTAGGCACAATTTCCTTTTTTTCACTTCCTGGCAATAGGATCCCTGTCTTAGTCAGTGTTCCTATTGCTGTAATGAAACATTGCGATCCAAGGAAGCTGGGGAGGGAAGGAGTTTATCCAACTTACAGATCCACTGAGGCAAACCAAGGCAGCAACTAAAATCTGGCAGGAACCTGGAGCAGGAGTTGATGCAGAGGCCAAGGAGGGGTGCTGCTTACTGGCTCACTCAGCCTGCTTTCTTATAGAAGAACCCAGGACCACCAGCCCAGGGATAACATCATCCACCGTGGGCTGGGCCATCCCACACCAATAACCAAGAAAATGCCCTACAGCTTGCCTACAGACAGATCTTATGGAGGCATGTTCTCAATTGAGGATCCCTCCTCTCAGATGACTCTTAGCTTTTGTCAATTTGACATGAAACTGCCCAGAACAATTCCCCTACACTGACTTATTTCAATAGGGGATAATCTCACCATACCCCTAACACCACCCTTACTGAGCACAGGGAGAGCCCAGTAATAATGCAGTAACATCTAAACTAATATGAATGAATACCAAATGATAAAAATAATACGCAACAGTATGAACTTATGGCCATTGTAGGCAAAATCATGTCTCAGACCTTGAATTTTCTAGTAATTTGATATTTATGCCATTTCATTTTGTAAAACCTAAGACACCCACACACCACACACCTGTAGACACACACACAGGCCTAATGGAGTCACATTAAAAAAAAAAATCACATCCATGCTTGTGCACTCACCTTTTTGTAATTGTTTTTCTTCTAAACAACACATACTTAAAACATAGACATTATCAGGTCCAAAGGAAATTCCACTCCCCCAAATTCAAGTGGTTTAGACAAAAGCCAGCAGTGCTTAGGAGCTACCAAATTTCTTATCACTGGCCGAAGGGAAGAATGGCTGTCTGTGGTGCCTACTAACATACCAAGGCACACGCTGGCCCCTTGGCCCCCTCAAGTAACATAAGGAGCTGTTATACATTTCAGAGCCCATAGGGCATGCCGGCTCTTCTTATCCCGCCCCTTCCTTACTCTAAAAGTCTCCATCATGGGCTTCCCAACCCCCAGGTTCTCATTCTAACCCTGGTATTTCAGCCATGCACTCCAGGACCTCTCTCTTGTCTTCCTCCTTTTTGCCTCTCTTGGTCCTCTTCTGTCTTCTTCCCTCCCTCTCCCCTCTCCTTTCCTAGCCAGGCCCAATCTGCTAGCCACGTTCAGTCTACTGCTTTCTCTCTCTGCTCTGGAGTCTTCCAGATGCCTCTGCCTGTTCTCTCCATCCTATCTACAGTAACAAACCCCCACTTATCCATACCTTGGAGTGGCCATGTCCTCGTTTGATACAGACATGTATTAGCACTTTAGGGGGTGGGGTTGATCAGCTGTCCTGACCAGCCTTCCTAGAGATATTCAGTAGAGAGCTAAGCTGTCTATGGTGGGATCAACATCTGTGCTGAAAGTGTGGCAAAGCCCCACATCCAACAGACCTTGTGTCAACGTCAGGCACTGGCTGAATCAACAGGTTTCAGGATGTGGCAGGGACTACATACTGAGACCACTTCAGTTCTAACCTTGGCAGCAAGGGAAAACACGCCAAACACTTTATTTGGGCTGAAAATAAACAAGACGAGTAAGGCACACACTTAGGTGACAACTGAAAACATGATTACCACACTGTCCTAATGGCGATGACATACAGAAACCCTGACATAATGAACTCATAAACCTCAGGCTAACAGTCTGAAGGAAACAACAGGGGAGAACATAAAGGCTTTCATAATCCTGGCCCCTAAAAGCTCTAAAGCAAATATGAAAAATGGTTAAAGTGGAGGAAAACTTTAAAAGGAAAAAAGTAAATTAAAGCAAATGAGGAAGGAAACAGAATTCCGAAGCCATCAGTTCACATTCTTCTCATACTACTGGAATGGAAAATGCACTGTGCAAATGTATTAACTTCATTCTTTACTGCCATCTAGTGTGCTTTTTAGGAGTAAGAAATCAAAGTATTGGATGGAAAGAATTATCTATTTAAATAACTTAAGCATTATCTGTTGGAGACCTGTAAGTACCTCCCCCTATTCACCTTAGGATGCAGACTAAAGTATTGGATGGAAAGAATTATCTATTTAAATAACTTAAGCATTATCTGTTGGAGACCTGTAAGTACCTCCCCCTAATTCACCTTAGGATGCAGACTTTATTAACACAAGCTTTGGCATGTCATCAATCTATGTTTAAGAGAACCTTTAAGCACACTCATCAATGAGGACAAGTTTCTTACCAACTGTATACTTACCTCCTGGAAATTCCCACCCCGCCACCTTCCATAAAAGAAGTCATTTCACCCAATGCAAAATTGCAATTTTAACTCTGAATTATTAGTTGGGAAGGGTTGCGCATATGCAGAAGGGCAGAGGACAGCTTCTGAGGAGCTGGTTCCCCTCCCATCTTGAGTGGATTCTGGATATAAAGCTCAGATCATCAGGTTTGCTTGGGAAGCACTGCACCTACCGAGCCTCTTCTCCAGTCCCCAGACTGAGACTTCTACTGAGGCACTCCCTCATTAGAAAACAGATTTCTGTTAAGAAACTGACTTCCTAAAACATACAAGCCTCCCCCATCAATGATTTCCTAGAGACCCAAATGGATTCTTTTTTTTTTTTTTTATCCTTCAGAAGGATGAGAATTCACTTATTTGGTAAATATGCTCACTAAATTTTAAGTTTCATAAACTCTGCCTTATGACAAAAGTACCTCAAGCCCCAAATACTTTGCAAAAAGGGTGGGGGATGGGAGGTCAAAAACCCTTTCAACTCCCAAGAGTTATCTTTAACTTCTTTCAAATGAACTTTTCCCAAGTCTAATACATTTATCTTTGACATTATATAAATTAGCAATATTCTTTGAATTACAATAGTAGACAAAATACGTTAATCACAACTATATTCAGCCTTTTCTGAGCCTAACTTCTACCTAGTTAGGAAACCTGACTGCTCCAACGTGAAACAGATCTCTTAAGTAGTAAGTACACTTCGCTTGCCTTCAGAGCTCACTTCATGTAGTTTCACATAACTTTTAGGCAGCATCCTTAATGGCCTGTACGACTTTGATAGGGACTAATTTATCCTACCAAGAATGTTGACTACAAACGCATTAAAACCATCACTTGTTTAAAAGCAGTATAGGGGTTCCTGCATGCTAAGCATACCTGGAACACTGACCTCCTTTGGCCTCTTATTTTGGGAATAGGTTCTCATTGAACCATCAGTGGAGGCACAAAATCACTACAACTTACTTTAAGCTCATAAAAGTTCTCATTTTTGTTTTATTTTGCACTGATAGTTTACATTTGCACATTAAAAACCTCTACTAACAACCGGGACTTTAGAACTATGGTATGTTCGAAATAATATTTAAAGTAACTTGCAGCTTCCTTTCTGAAAAGTAGCTTCAAAGTTTCTTACCGAGAAACAATTTTTAAAAGAAATAGAACTGAAAGGTATAATTAGGTAGAAATGACCTACAGGCCAGTCCAGTGTGCCATTATGAAATGTTCACATCCTTAAGCAAAATAATGTCCTCACGTTTTTCCAGGGAAGCAGAAAAATACTTATATATAATCTCTGACTTTCTTAGTATGAGCAACATGATAAAGTTAAGTCAAATGTGTACAATAATTAATGGTGGGCTGCATACGTCATTTTTATATTTTAACTGCTTAAAAATATACACATTTCTGCAATCAGAAATGTATGAAGATTATTTGCAAGTAATTTCTCTAGGAATCAATGTTTAAACTTCCCACCAGCACCAACACCTAGATGACTAGGCATTCCCAAGATGCCACTGTTGGTGCATGTAAGTCTCAAGGTGTGGATTCTCCTCACATACTATCAAATACAGACTGAAAACTCAGCTGCTCCCATATCCTACTAAAAACTAATAAGCATGAGACTGTTCCAATAACTATGTTTTTAATGTGGAAAGGATAATGACATTTCACTACAACTATCCACACGTTTTAACTTGAGGCTAAAAAAATAAAGTCCATTTATTTAGTTTCTGATTGTATTTCTTAAAAAAAAAAAAAAAAAGTCTGCAGGCGTTGGTGGCGCACACCTTTAATCCCAGCACTTGGGAGGCAGAGCCAGGCCGATCTCTTGTGAATTAGAGGCCAGTCTGGTCTACAGCGCGAGATCCAGGGCAGGCACCAAAGCTACACAGAAAAACTCTGTCTCAAACAACAAAAAAGGAGGAGGGGGGGAGGAGGAGGAAGAGGAGGAAGGAGTAGGAGAAGGAGGGGGAGGAGGAGGAGGTGGAGGAGGAGTTGTTGTTGTTGTTGTTGTTTTCCCTAACAAGGATCAGATTTAAAATCTATGAACACACCAGAGTCACTCAACAAGAACATGCAGAGCTCCTGGGTAACTTATGTGATGTTTCTGCTGTGGGATGTTCTGTATGTTAAATGTGTTGCTCTGATTGGTTATTAACCAATAAATAAATAAAACACTGATTGTCCAGTAGCCAGGCAGGAAGTATAGGTGGGACAAGGGGAGAGGAGAATTCTGGGAAGTGGAAGGCTGAGGCAGAGACGCTGCCAGCCGCCACCATGAGTACCAACATGTAAGATACTGGTAAGCCATGAGCCATGTGGCAAGGTATAGATTTATAGAAATGGGTTGATTTAAGATATAAGAACAGTTAGAAAGAAGCCTGCCATGGCCATACAGTTTGTAAGCAATGTAAGTCTCTGCGTGTTTACTCGGTTGGGTCTAAGCAGCTGCAGGACTGGCGGGTGAGAGAGATTTGTCCTGACCGTGGGCCAGGCAGGACTGGAGAAAACTCCAGCTACATGTTTCTAAAGAGGCAAACCACAATTGGAGAGTGCTTTCTGATCTTGCTAAAAGGTCAAATTTTTGTTTGCTTTTGACTTGTTAAAACCTTCCCACGTGGAGTATTTTCAAAAGTAACAGACAAAAGTCACACCAACACCGCCACCATCAAGAAAATTCTAAGACACCTGAAGAAAAATTCTAAGTATTGTTGGACTAGAATTTGTGAGCTTACATTTTCTCCAACTGTCTTTGTTAAGGTAGCACAGCATATGCTCAACACAACTCCTCCTTGCAAATCCAAGAATGAGCAAAAATCTGATCACATTTCTCAGAGCAATTAAAAAGAACCAAAAATCAGGTGTCCTATAGAATCAGAGCAATCTCCTAAGAAAGGCAGTTAAGAGGCCGGTGTGTATTTTCAAAAGATGCTACATAGACTATAATCTACCTCAAAACCAAGCACTAGATAATGTACTTTGTAAAGCATACAATGTACTTTACA
This sequence comes from Peromyscus aztecus, assembly GCA_902168405.1. Taxonomy (NCBI): domain Eukaryota; kingdom Metazoa; phylum Chordata; class Mammalia; order Rodentia; family Cricetidae; genus Peromyscus; species Peromyscus aztecus. The sequence continues at coordinate 49,824 of CABHPQ010166604.1, forward strand.
CCCATCACCATCAATGGGACAGACACTGCAGCCTCAACACTAAAACATAAACATCAGATTCAACAATAGCCTGTACTCTCATGGTATGAAGTCTCTATTACTAACACTGTTCAAATTCAAATGCTTTACTTTTTTACAGCTACAATCAGGAAAGCAGACTTCTGGTTTTAACTGTCTCTAAGAGCCTGTGAGACACCGGTGAAGTTCTCCTCAGCCCTTCTAAGGCTTCAGACTCCTCAGCTACAAAACAAAGGGACTAAGAAACAGAACTAAATTGCAGGAAACATTTCCATAAAACAGGATTTTTTTTTTCCTTTAAAAAGTAATTTAAGCAATACCAAGCTTGAACTTATCACCAATGGTCATTTTTTTTTTTTTTTTTTTTTTTTTTTTTTTTTTGGTTTTTTGAGACAGGGTTTCTCTGTGTAGTTTTGCGCCTTTCCTGGAACTCACTTGGTAGCCCAGGCTGGCCTCGAACTCAGAGATCCGCCTGCCTTTGCCTCCCAAGTGCTGGGATTAAAAGCATGTGCCACCACCGCCCGGCTACCAATGGTCATTTTATAGAGAACTTTAAACCAAGGATGTGCTGATTCTGTACTCTGGGGATGAAAATATAAGATTTTTATCATGCTTTTCCAGTCTCGGGGAGGAAGCTTACTGTGGCAGTACTGCATACAGCAACAAGGTCATTACTTGCAGAAGCAAGGTAGTAACAGCTAAGTATTAACTTCTGGTTTGCTTTTTTGTTGTTTTTCAGTTAACTCGTACATAAGCAGGACGTTTTTTTAAAAGTTATCATAGAATATAACAATATATCATATATAACCCAAGAAATTCAAGACAACCTAAATCCTTGAGAACACTTCACTTTCAGAAAATGTGCACCGACTTGTAACATACTTCACTGCACATTAAGTCCCACAACCCAATTTCTTTTCCAAGAGAATACAACTTTTACATAACCAACACCTAGTTTTGAGAACACAAATTCACCTGTAATAAACTATACTCAGTTGAAAACAGGATATACTTTCTGATTCTAAAATTGCTTATCTCAATAATTTAAATTAAGACCTAAGACTAAGGTTCAGGGAAGCACTAGTCTATATATAACGATCTTTCAAATTCCAACTGTTTCACATGGCTAACAGACTAATCTGCAAAAAAAATAAAAATAAAAAAGTTTTGATTTTCAAAATATTAATCCCCAAGGTTTGCTGAGTAATACTAATTTCTATAACAGAAAAACAACATTTTTTTTTAGTATTATTAAGAAATACACTGCCAGGTGGTAGCAGCACACACCTTTAATCCCAGCAAAGGTAAGGCGGAGTTCAAGGCCAGCCTGATCTACAAAGCAAGTTCCAGGACAGCCAGGACTGTTATACAGAGAAAACCTGTCTCAAAAAACAAAAACTACATACATACATTATAAAGCAGAAGTATGTAAAGTACTTAAATTCAGAAGAATTTAAGTCCTCTTTTAGAATACAGCTTTTAAAAAAAAAAAAAAGAAACCCTGGTAAAAATGGAGTAAACTGAACAATGATACACAGTCAGCTGGCATACATGAAAGTCATTAAAATTATAGCACTGTTATATTTCTTAAAAATCAATCATGGTCTTCCAAAATACCTGCATTAGCTTGAAATTCTATTCATTAATAAAAACAGACTGAAGACTTTTAAGTTACAAATAATGAAGTACTGGGAAGTTTCACACAAGAGAAAAGTATGCGTTATAAAGCCCCATTTCGAGGCGGAGCGGAGCAGCACGCCACTGAGGCAGGCAGGGCGGAGCAGCTGGCGGCCGCTGAAGCGCAGTTGTAATAAAGACCAGAAACTGAGCTATTACCCGCCGAAGAGTTAGTGAAAACAAGATCTTAATCAAGAGCTTGGAACCGGGACGCCTTTAATCCCAACACCCGGGGATGGAGCCATCTCCGTGAGACGGAAACAGAACGGATCTGAACACTCTGTCTGAGGCCAACCCAGGACCCAGCTGTTGATCCTGCGAAACCCAACAACTTGGAGGTGTTGGTGAGACTACCCCGCTCAGCTGAAATCCATCCGGGAGAGGATTCAGAATCCTACAGTTTGAAGTCTGAGGAAACAAGATCAGCTGAGGAGTCGACGAATGAGCAAAACGTGACCCAAGAACACAGAAGAAGGCACCACCCAACCACCAAACCAGATCACCAGAATCGTAAGTATACACTTCACCGACTGAGAACAGGTAAGCTCCCATCTCCAGAACGACAGATCAGGCCTCAAGACCTAGGCCCTACCCATCGGAGCCCCAGAGACCAGACAGCTACCTTTCCCTGCTCCCCCACCAACCCCCCTCCAAAACAAAAAAACAAAAAAACTAACCCCTGCGAATCTAACAACCACTGAAACCATAAGCACAACCTGCACCAACGGGGAACAACTGCTCCCAAAGACAGAACCCACTAACCCTGATCTGACTAAGCTGCTCCCGAAGAAACAGAGCCCAACAGCACCAATTTAACCAAGAACTTCTAGTGAACCAAGACTAAAAATTAGAAAAAGAGAAGCACCTTCAGACACAAACACCATCTGCACTGAGCAGAGGAAGAGATGAGTAGACGCCAGTGGAAAAATACAGGCAACAACATAAAAAGACCTATATGACAACATCAGAACCTACCGACTCTACAATTGCAAGTCCTGAACATACCAAGGCAGAAGAAACAGAAGAAATCAATCCTAAAAATGACTTTAAGAAGATGATAGAGGCCCTTAAAGAAGAAATAAAAAATACTCTTAAAGAGGAAATAAAAAATTCCCTTAAAGAGGAAATGAAAATCTCCATTAAAGAGGAAATAAAAAATTCCCTTAAAGAGGAAATGAAAAACTCCATTAAAGAGGAAATAAAAAATTCTCTTAAGGAGGAAATGGAAAAACTCCATTAAAGAGGAAATAAAAAAAATCTCTTAAAGAGGAAATGAAAAACTCCATTAAAGAGGAAATGAAAAACTTCCTTAAAGAGGAAATAAAAAATTCCCTTAAAGAAATGGAAGAAAAAACAAACAAAAAATTGGAAGAAATCAAAGAAAGCCAAGAAAAAATAATTAAACAGATGAAAGAAACATTCCAAGATCTGAAAAAAGAAATTGAGACAACAAAGAAAACACAAGCTGAGGGAATGCTGGAAATAGAAACCCTGACTAAACAAACAGGAACTACAGAAACAAGCATAACCAACCGAATACAAGAGATGGAACAGAGAATCTCTGACACTGAAGACACAATAGAGAAAATAGATTCGTCAGTCAAAGAAAACACTAAAGACAAAAAAGTCGTAACACAAAACGTCCAAGAAATCTGGGACACCATGAAAAGACCAAACCTAAGAATAATAGGGATAGAAGAAGGAGAAGAATACCAACTCAAAGGCACAGAAAATATATTCAACAAAATCATAGAAGAAAACTTTCCTAACCTAAAGAAAGAAATACCTATGAAGATACAAGAACTTTACAGAACACCAAATAAGCTGGATCCAAAAAGAAAGTCCTCTCACCACATAATAATCAAAACATTAAACATACAGATCAAAGAAAAAATATTAAGAGCTGCAAAGGAGAAAGACCAAATAACATATAAAGGCAAACCCATCAGAATAACACCAGACTTCTCAATAGAGACTATGAAAGCTAGAAGGTCCTGGACAAATGTTATGCAGACACTAAGAGACCACGAATGCCAACCCAGACTATTATACCCAGCAAAACTCTCAATCACCATAGGCGGACTAAACAAAATATTCCATGATAAAACCAGATTTAATCAATACCTATCCACAAACCCAGCCCTAAAGAAAGCACTAGAAGGAAAAATCCAACCCAAAGAAGCTAAACACACCCATGAAAACTCAGGCAATAGATAAACCCACACCAACAAACACCAAAGAAGGACAACATAACACGACCACAAAAAATAACAGGAAATAACAATCACTGGTCATTAATATCCATCAATATCAATGGTCTCAACTCACCTATAAAGACACAGACTGACAGAATGGATAAGAAAACAGGATCCATCCATCTACTGCATACAAGAAACACACCTTAACTTCAAAGACAGACACTACCTCAGAGTAAAGGGCTGGGAAAAGGCTTTCCAAGCAAATGGACCTAAGAAACAAGCTGGTGTAGCAATCCTAATATCTAATAATCAAACTAAAATCAATCGAAAAGAGATCAGGATGGACATTACATATTTATCACAGGAAAAATCCACCAAGATGAAGTCTCAATTCTGAACATTTATGCCCCAAATACAAAGGCACCCACATTCATAAAAGAAACATTACTAAAGCTTAAAACACACATCAAACCCCACACATTAGTAGTGGGAGATTTCAACACACCACTCTCACCAAAAGACAGATCTACCAGACTGAAACTTAACAAAGAAATAAAAGACCTAACAGATGTTATGACTCAAATGGACTTAATAGATATCTACAGAACATTCCACCCTAACACAAAAGAATATACCTTCTTCTCAGCACCCCATGGAACCTTCTCAAAAATTGACCACATGCTTGGTCACAAAACAAATCTCAACAGATACAAAAAAATTGGAATAACCTCCTGTATCTTATCAGACCACCATGCCTTAAAGTTAGACTTCAACAACAACAAAAATTATAGAAAGCCTACAATCTCATGGAAACTGAATAATACCCACCTGAAACATCAATGGGTCAAGGAAGAAATAAAGAAAGAAATTAAAGATTTCCTAGAATTCAATGAAAATGAAAGTACAGCATACCCAAACCTATGGGACACTATGAAAGCAGTGCTAAGAGGAAAATTCATAGCTCTAAATGCACACATAAAGAAGATGGAGCAATCTCATACCAATGAATTAACAGCACAACTGAAAGCTCTAGAACAAAAAGAAACAAACTCACCCAGGAGAAACAGACGCCAGGAAGTAATCAAATTGAGGGCTGAAATCAACGAAATAGAAAACAAGAGAACAATACAAAGAAATCAATGAAACAAAGAGTTGGTTCTTTGAAAAAAATCAACAAGATAGACAACCCTCTAGCCAAATTAACCAAAAAGCAAAGAGAGAACATCCAAATTAACAAAATCAGGAATGAAAAGGGAGACATAACAACAGACAATGAGGAAATCCAGAGAATCATCAGATCATACTTCAAAAACCTGTACTCCACAAAAATGGAAAATCTGGAAGAAATGGACAATTTTCTGGATAAATACCACATACCAAAATTAAATCAAGACCAGATAAACCACTTAAATAGGCCAATAACCCCTAAAGAAATAGAAACAGTCATCAAAAGTCTCCCAACCAAAAAAAGCCCAGGACCAGATGGTTTCAGTGCAGAATTCTACCAGACTTTCAAAGAACAATACCAATACTCTTCAAATTATTCCACACAATAGAAACAGAACACTACCAAACTCTTTTTATGAGGCTACAATTACCCTGATACC
>CABHPQ010166605.1:0-24188 GCA_902168405.1 Peromyscus aztecus
GATATGTTGCTCAATGGAGAAGTTTTTCTCTAGTATGTGAAAGGCCTTTGTATCAATCTCGACTGACTAGTATGTATAAGGCCTTGGTTTCTATCCCCTCAGTAGGCTGCCCCCTCCTACATCAATTACCAATCAAAAAAATGTCCCTTAGACACACCCATAAGGCATTCTGACTCCAATTAAGTAACACTCCAATTAAGATCCCCTCTTTCCAGGTGACTATTTTGTGTCAAGTTTACAGAAACTAACCAGCACAAGAACTCTTTTACATTGTTAAGGGAAATGTAAGTATTAAGTTAGTACAACCAGTGTATAAAAAAGTGAAGTGGTCGCTCATATATTCAAATATAAACTATGTGCTCCACAGATTCCCACTTCTGGTTACATATCTGAAGAAAATAAAATTAGTATGCTAAGGAGACATAGAAATGAAATTGAATGCATGTATCTTGAGAACATTTTGTGGAGTTGAAGAAGCTAGGCTCAGAGAGACAAATGGCACATGCTTTTGCTTATTCAAGAAAGGTAAAATTGTTTGACCCATGTCATAGGAAAGGATGAGGATTGGGGCTGTGTAGGGTATACACTGCAGTCAAAGGGTACATATATCATTTTAGAGAGAAGTAAGTTTGTGATCTAATGTATAGAAAGTGACAAAAATCAGTAATGTAGGCTCGTGAGCTACTGCATAAAATGTGACAATAATCAGTAATATAGGTTTGTGATTTATTGCATAAAAAGTAACAATAATCAGTAATGTATGTCCCTATGGCAAAATAACTAAAGCAATACCTTTCAAACATCTCAATCAATATGATATATCTGAACAATGAAAGGAATAAGAAGCCATGTAATTTCTCAGTAGATAAAGACATTTAAAAATCCAACAATCCTTTATATTACAAATTCTGAAGAAACCAGGTATAAAGAAACACTCTTCAAAATGATTATAACTGTATATGGCAAGCCCAAAGACAATAGCATATGAGCTTAGAAAGGATAGAAATGGTTGGTTATAAGATCTGGTGAATATTCACTTTCCCCAATCCCAGGGTACTCAAGACACATATAAAATGGCACAGTGGACCAAAACAATGGTACAGAAGGGAAAGACACTTTCAGCAGAGCCTGAGGACCTGAGTTTGGTTGGTAGGTTTCACATGGTGGAAGGAGGAAATAGACTTCTACAAGTTGTCCTCTGATCTCCACACACATGCCATGGCACATGTGTACACATGTATGCATATACACAAATAATAAATTTAAATGTAGGAAAACATTAATTTAAATGTCACAATATGTGCATATAACCTGAATACATCCTCCAGTACACATTGTAGCCTCTCTAGATTATTTCTAAGATCTAATATTAAATACTTGTAAATCTCATTTAGTGAATAACTTTAAGAAAAATGTTTTTATATTAGGTATAGATGAAATTTTACCCAAGTATTTTCCACCAGTGTCTATATGCCTTCGGTTAAATGGAACACATACTAAGGGCTTGCTGAATATGCCTATGTTTGGATAAACATGCATATATGAGTGTGCAGGTGATTCCATCCTGACTAACACACCCTGCTTATTATCATATGAAATAGCTATTTCTTAGTCTGCTTTGTCAAGGTTCTTTGTAATATCTTCAGATAAATTTATACCACTCAAATTATTTCTCATATTTGTTTTTCCTTTGGAGAAAACTACATTTTTTCCAACAAACATGGGTTAAATTCAAATTGCTTTTAAAAAAAAATTAAAGAGAACTGGTTTAAATATACTAAATGAACTTAAAACAACACACTGGAAAATGTTGCTCTTTAAAACAGAACAGTTTGTCATTTTAACATATAAATCCTTTCCATTTTCAAACTTTAATAATCAATAGAGGTAAATTCAGTATGAGATTCATTCGTCTCCAAGCTGGAGTCTGCAGTGCAGAGAACAGAGAGGCTGAGTGACTGTCTCTCAAAGCACATTTACTGCTGCACCTGAGCACAAGCATGAACAGAATCATAAAGTGGCAAATTGCATGTTCAGATGCCAAACTGCAAGGCCAGATTGCTACTTACACCTGCAATTACAACCCAAAGCACAAACTGCGTCACACGCTCTGCACAGATGTGAAGTCAAACTTCGCAGCTGCAGCCTGTCTTTTGGCATTTACAGCCTTCGTGGCACACAATGAGGTCTACTGCACACGATCATGACTCCACTGATGTGAATGCTTCAGTACTATGATTGGAGGCTGGAGTCTCTGTGACGTGTATATAATGCATATCTTCTGTGGAAGACTTTTCTCATTTGAAATTGGTGAGGACCTCTGCTTATCCTTTAGAACAGCTTATTTTGATCAAGAAAAGAAAGGTCATCTTTGTTCAAACGTTGAGTCATTCAGACAAACAATTTTTTTCCTCTCTTGTGCTGTGGCTGTAACTCTGCAATGGAGCATTCGCCTAGTGGGTGTAAGGTCCTGGGTTCAAGTCCCATCACTACCAAAAAAAAAAAAAAGAAGAAGAAACAGTGAGTCTGCAGAAACTGGACATGAAGGTAAGAGCTATGTATGTTGTTTGGAAGCTTGTAACCAGGGCCTCCTGGTCCTCAGTGGGTGAATCAAAACTCAGGAAGTAGAATCACACAAACACAGATACTAGCAGCAGGTTTTTGAGAGTCATTTCTTATGTATTCAGAATCATTCTCCCCAGAATGTGAGCCAACCAAAGCACATAGCCCATTCCAAAGAGAAGCAAGCAGGACATGTTTGGAATTGGCTAATTCAGACATTTGACAGAGGACAGTATCTCAATACACAAAAATATCTTGTGGGAGTAATATTGTATTCATAGAGGAATGTGAATTGGTTGCTTTAATTAAAAATTGAAAACTGGCAAATAAAAGTCAAACAAGTAAAATCCTCATGACACTGCACTGCTTGTTTCTAAATACTGACATTGATCATGGTTTAGTTTTGCTGCAGGGACACTGTTTATACCACTGAGATGCTCTCTGTTTAGGAAAGGATTTATTTTCCAAGCTCCTTAGAGTATCACCAGCTGTCAGATCTCTCCAAGTATTTCTTCCACCTGCCTTGTTCAGTGCCTCCCCTAAGGCAAGAATACTGAGGCCTGTCTGCTCAGATACTCCAGGAAGCAGCTCTGAGAGGCTCTTCCAGATTGGAATTTCCCCACTGGACTCCACTAGGCCTCTGCTCTCATGGCTATACAAAGCATCTCCTCCTACTGGGCAATCTTTACCTTCCCCAACAAATCCTTCTTCATCTGTCCTTCTATAACCCTGAAAGCATTCCTGAATCTCCAGCTCAAAGATGAGCTTATATCCAAAAGACACTGGAAACCAACTATTGCTATCTCATACTGGATCTCTGATATAGGACCTAAGGTCTCATAAATCTAGGAATGAATGAATATAAGGGCCATTCAATCTGCACCATTTTCAGTAACCTGGTTGGGGGGTGCCTGTGTCTCCCATCCTCACAAATCGAGACTCTGTGCATTGGTAGATTCCAGTTCCCAAATGGAATTCTTCTATCAGGGCACAGACCAAACGTTCTCATGAAACTTTAAAGAACAGCTGTCATTAGACACTTTAGGCACTCTGTGCTAAAGAGCAGTTGGCTACTCACAGGTATATTTGACTCTTTTCAGGGAAGGAGGTAGGACTGCCCTCACAAGACAGAAGGGTGGCTTAGCGTTTTGCCTAAATGTGACACTCAGAACTGAGATGGGTATGGTGACAAAGGACTCACACTTAGGAGGAATGAGGAACATTGAGTCAGACTACCTAAGATGGTAGCTAAGGTGAGAAAAATCTAGATGAGTGATAGAAGAGGGAAAGGGATTTGCTTAGAGGCAGGAACTATTACTTATAACATGAGGAAGTAAAGGGCCACTGTCCTGAAAGACATGCTCCATACAAAGAAGTGTAATTCAGCAATGAAGCAGTACAGTCCCTTAGAAGTCATGACATACCATAGAGATTCTCTTCAGATCAGGCCAACCTATTCTAGCTGCAGAGCTGATGGCTGATAGATAGGGACTGTCCAGCAAAGGACCTTTACTGTCTGTCCATTATGGCTTACACTTTCTAAAGTGTTGATATGTGATCTTTAGCTGAATAGTGAACTGAACTTTAACTTTAAGTTTGTATCAATAAACTAAAATCTCTAACAATGTAAAACATTTTAAACAAGTTGCTCTTTAAAAGTAGGTTCAATAATCCACCCTTTTATCCTATCATACCTATATCCTATATTTAGATATCATATCCCCCTTTCTTCTTTTAGAAAAATATTGACTATGACCAATAACAATTTGTAACCAACAACCTAAACAAAGCAAATATCCATAATCCATTTTTTGGGAATGTGGGTGTAGTGTTTAGGCTACTTCCTGCTGATAGGGGTTTCTGGTAGTCTTACAGGGATCCTGAGAAAATTGGTCAAGTCCTGCGAATATTGGCTATAACCTTTGTTGATAGGTACCATCTGTTAAGGTTCAGGAGGTCTTGCTTGATCAAATCTGATCCATTTTAACCTGGAGCAAATCCACAGCCTCTTGCTTCCTGTGGAAACAAAAGCAGAGCCCCCTTTCCAAAGCAACATATCCTTAAATCCAAATTTTGAAGTCCAAATACCTTTAAAATATACATATTAGTTTAACTGAGAAGTCTTTACAGTCAAATGTCTTTCTGCAGTTAAAAATATCAAAGACAATCCAGATTCTTTGTGTAATATCCATCTTTACATGGCTTATTTTTTATATTACTTTTACTTTTTCTGACTTTATTTTTTAAAACTTTCTATTTCTTTATATATAACTGTCTATATTTGGTTTCCTCTCTCTTCCAAGCTGATATATATATATATATATATATATATATATATATAGATAGATAGATAGATAGATAGATAGATACAGATATAGATATAGATAGATAGATAGATTGTAAACCATTTAAAGTCTCATTCCATCTGAATCTGCCTTATTGTGAATCTATTGCTTTAAATTGCAGAGTAGTTAGAACAGAAGCTGCAGCCTTGGCTACTGACTCTGCAATAAAACAGATTCAGATAAAATAATCCTCTAAATGGTTTACAATGTATGTAAAAATAGGCGTGGTAAGCAGATGAGGAAAATTCTGGGATGAGGAAGGCCGAGTCAGGAGTTGCCAGCCAGATATAGAGGAAGTAAGGTGTGAAGGCAGAACTGAGGAAAGACACCAAGCCATGGGGCTAAACATAAATAAGAATTATGGGTTAATTTAAGTGAAAGAGCTAGTCAGTAATAAACCTCTGTGTGTTTACTTGGATCCAAGCAACTGCAGGACCTGCAGGTCAGAGAAATTTGTCCTCACTGTGGGCCAGGCAGGACACAGAAAAACTTGGGACACAGAAAAGCTTCAGCTACCGGATAACACTTCTTTACCCATGATTTTACCAGATTTATTGGTAGGCTTCATCTAATAATATATAATTTATAAGATCTGTCCTCTGGCCAACCTTGGGGATAGCTCTGAAGATTTGATGAACTTCAGAGCGCTAATCACACAAGACTCTCACTAAGACTGTATCAGGGACCAGCTCCTCTGGCCTAACTTTACCCCACCCCCCCACCCACCCCACCCCCCCACCCCCGTTCCTTTTTAACTCCTGTTCTCCTTCTCCTGTCTCCTTCTATATCCTCCTTCGTTTGGTTGGTTAGTTAGTTAGTTAGAGATAGTCTTTCTATAGTGCTCAAGCTGACCTCCAATTTATAATATTCCTGCATCGGTCTCCCAAGTACTGATATTACATACCTGGGTCATCATGCCTGCTTAAGGGCTTGGCTCCTTATTGCTGTGCTCAATCCCCCTGTATTTTCTTCATTTTCTTCCCCACGCTAGAGCAAATCCAAAAGACCTTCTCTAAGTCTGTGAATGATAATCTCTTTCTGCAGATCTATTTATTAAGAAAAATGACTTTAAGTATTTTCCAAAGATTAGAAGTGACTGAGTGTTCTGTGTAAGTTAGAAGGATGACTCTACAGCCATTTATCATGTCTTTTTGAAGATGCCTGATAATATATGTAATTTTCATCAAGTAACTTTGAATAAAAAAGAAGTAAGACTGTGAAGAAAAAAGAAAGGGAAAGCAAAAACAAGGGAGAGGAGTAAAAAGGAAAAAAAAGTCAGGAGAGAGGGAAAAGGTATGGAGAGAATGAGAAAGCAAAGAGAGAGAGTGTTGGTGAAACAAAATTCAACTACATTTCCTGCATTCAGTAGAGCCTAGCCAGGCTTAGAGATTATGCCCACCCCCTGCCCCATGTTTTCTTTCCTATATACTTCACAATTAATATGCAGTCATATTTCATTGTAAAGAGCTATACAAATGGACTTCTTGGAGCCTGGTCTGAGAGTATGGCTAATCAGAGGATTTCTCATATCAATGTGACAATTTTAAGTACAGCTGGGCTGTACTTTGCATGCCTCCTCATAAGGGCATTATCAACTTTTGTGACAGTCATTGTAATCTTTTGTTTTATTTGTTTTCAGGTAGAGTCTCTTTCTGTAACTGTGGCTGAGCTGAAATTCACTGTGTAAAGCAGACTGGTCTGGAACTTAGGGTAATTCTCCTGCCTCAGCTGTCCTAATGTTAGGATTACAGGTATGGACCATTATGTCCAGGTATCTATTGTTGTCGTTTTCGATGGTAAACTATGATGGAATATTAAGTCATTATTTTGAAATGTATGCCCCAGTTAACCCTTCAAAGCTCACATCCCTCTTGTCTAGAGACAGAGGTGTACATATTGCTTTTCTTAGCATGCTAAGATTCAGAGTGAATATGTTGCAGGAGACTGTCCCTGTTCTGTTACTGTGTCTAATCCACAGCAATGACTCCTTGATCTGTAAAACTGAGGCTTCTATAAGTATTGGCCAGAGATGCTGTGTGATTGCCAGTTTCAAACTATACTCTCTCATTCAAGACTTTTCCTATGTGATATTTTTATTATCCCTTTTTATCCTCCAATGCTGCCATTTAACCGCGAACCCAAGAGCAAGAGAAGTAACTGAAAAAGAGGTGTGTATGCATATGTGTATTTAAGGGGTAAGGTAGTTGTCTTTTTAAACAACCAAATTACCTCAAGAACTAATTTATTCTAAATTAGAAAGATTCTTTATTTTGACCGACTGGCGATGTGATGTCTGGTTAAGTGATTGCTTTGTGAGTGCTGGCACTAGTGACTGACACAGGTTGATAGACCCAGGTAGCCAAAATAGTATCTACTGCCAGCTGTTATTAAATGAACCAAGAAAAGAAGAGGATTAAAATATCCTGCCACTGTGATCCAAGATGAGGATACATGGTGACAGCACAGGAGGAGGGGCAGGGAGATGGGGCATTAACTAGCTTTCTATTCTTGTTACTGTGCTAAGACAAGATGGCTCTGCATCGGGGAGGCAAATCCCACTCCTATTATGCATTTCCTAAAGCTCATGTGATTTCTGCAGGTGTCATGCTATCCTGAGTCACCACACGAGTTCTGTCTCTTTTGTTCACTTTTCTTTTATAGTCTCCTCCAGTAAAATCAGATTTTCCTTAGCAAATATAATAAGAGATGTGTGACATGTATTATTAGAAATGAAACTATGCCTGCCTTGCTTTTGGCAATTGATTTATAACTCTAAATATTCACATTTAGTTTTAGTTTTTATTTGAAACTACTTGAGCCTTAAAAACTACACTAATAACTTGCATGCTGAATCTGAGAAAGAACAAATCTGGCTCAAAAGTTAATGAAGTAGATTATTAACTAACACATGGCACTGTAACCAGGCATCTCATGGTGTCCAAGACCCAAAGGCAGCTGGTCTGTCGTTAGCAGGCTTGGATGCAGCCCACCACAGTGACATCAAAGACTGTGTTCAGGCTTCCAGCAATCCTGACCTCAATGGACCCAGTTGGTGAAGAAATTTTGGCTTTATTCTGAAATCTATGCTTCAAATGTAAACATCACAGGGCTGGGTATGCTTCAAGTAGTCAACTCCTTTTGCTCTATGGTTAAAATTAGCTGTACGTTACACAGAAGCTATTTGTCCCAAATAAAAGAAACATATTTAGCACACATCCAATCATTACCTATAAAAGGATCAAATTAGGTATGTGCATTAAGTATCCATATTCACCAGACGATGAAAAACCATTAAGTCTATAATTAATAAAAATCTTATGTTTGAAAAAAAAACTGTGTGTGTGTGTGTGTGTGTGTGTGTGTGTGTGTGTGTGTGTGTGTTGTGTTGTGTTCAGCTTAGAAAGATAATAGGAAATAAGCAAGAGATGAATGACTGGTATAATATCATAAACAAGCATAATGTTTGAAATAAAAATTGAGGGGTTTATCTTGGTAATTGCATTTTACAACAAGCCAGGTCCAAACATCCTGAAATGTTCAGATAGCTGCCTCACTTGTCTGTCTGGTTTTGCACTTCAAATAGATATTTTAAGACTCCAGTTATCAAAAAATTATCAAATAAGTGAGCAGTGTAGAAGAACTAGATTCATTTCAGGGAAGTGACAAGAATTTTATAAAAACAAATAAATCAGAAAGAGAATATGAATGAGAGAAACAGACAGTAACTTATTATCTTGCAGACTTCAGGAAATTTTTACATGCATCTCTAAGTGTTAATAGTTAACAGTAAGACACAGTATTTAGATATGATAGCCCACTTCCTTCATTTCTTATCACTACCACAAGCCTAAACTAAGCATCACCTTGATTATTTATAAAATGAACATAGCACAGTGCCTAACCATGTCATTGCCTAACTTATCAGAAGGCATCTTCATTTTACATGTACTCACTCATTCATTTACCTAATAAACATTCATAATTCCAAAAACTAGCTGACACTGTGATATAGCCACAGACAACTAGGTAGAAAGTTAAGTTTCCTAAATTGTAGGTGTTGACACTGAATATGGTAAGGTTCGAAATGAAGCAGGCCATTGTCAGTAGGCTTAGAGTTTGCCGGCTGTGCCTGCTTTAGGTCACTTGTTAGCTGCTCCCACCTGCATCCAGCTTTATCCTCACTGTGCTGTGCAAAGATTGAAGTTAGGGCTTCACACAAGCAAGGCAAGTGCTCCAACACAGAGTTATAGCCCCGCCAAATTTGGTACTTTCAGTGTTGAGATACATTCTCCTTAAGTAGCCTAAGCTGGCCTTGAACTCACTCTGTAGTTCAGGCAGACTCTAAGCAGATGATTCTCCTCTTGTGACCTCCAAAGTAGCTGAGACTACACACTTGAGGAACTAGACTCCACTTCATCTTTGATGTTTGCTTCAAATGCAGATGCTTCCTGGCCCCTTCCCCTCGCCCAGCATACCACTTCATATGATGCTGCTCTTCTAGAGGACCAGGGCTTGGTTTTCAGCACCCATGTTCAGTGGCTCAAAATTATCTGTAAATCCAGCTCCAGGGAATCTGATTGCCCTCTTCTGGCTTCTGGCACCTGCACTAACTAGCATGCTCACACAGACATAAACACAAGTAAAATAAATCTTGAAGAAAATTCAATAGGCCAAAGACTGTGGACTGCCACAACAGTGTGTTTAAGAGGAAGTTGTCTACTATAAATGCCTTCAGTAAGGAAAAGGGAAATCTCAAAACCTCTAAATTTACACTTTAGGGAATGAGAGCAAAAAGACCAGGTCCTGGTAGCAGTGAGGGGAAAGAAACGGAAATGCTCAGAGAAGAAACAAAGAAAACAGGAGAATTTGGTTCCATGAAAACAACAACAACAAATTTAAACTATCAGTTAGATTAAGAAAAAGTTGAACACTCAAATAAAATATACAAGTAAAAGAGAAATAACCACTGAATGACAAAGAATAGAAACTTTACCATGAAAATGTGCATATCAACAACTTTAATACTTGAAATGAGTAAATTCACAAAACACATATCATCTACTAGAACTGAATTGTGAAGAATAAAATCTGAGCAGACAAATGATATGACTAATTCAACAATCAAAAATTTCTCACTAAAAAAGAATGCTAAGACTTGATGTTTTCACTAACAAATTCCTCCAAACATTAAAAATCAATGTTAATCTTTCTAAACTCTTTCAAAAGTTTATAAATAATGCTATGTGTCTAAGCTCACACATATTTTGATTTAAACATCATTTGAATTCCTGGGTTTTCTTGAATTATAATAAGTCATACTATGAAAATATCCAAATAGCACAAATTGATCTGCAGATGCAGTAAAATCTCTACTAACATGCCAAAGTGATTTTTGCATAACTAGAAAATGTAGCTCTAAAATTCCTATATGATATTAAAGAGTATGAACAGCCAAAATTTATTAATAAATCTGGAGACATTGTGCAATGGACTTTCTAAACTTGCTAAACAGGCCTAATAATAATACCAACAAAGTATCTGTAAAAAAGGAGCCCAGTGAAACAGAGCCCAGAAATGAATTCATGATTCTGTGGTCAATTGATCTTTGACAGATTTGACAAGAACACACAAGGTAAAATTAATCATATCAATAATAAATACCCACATGAAGAAGAACATAGAGCCTTATTTCAAACCACAGAAAACAATCAGTTCAAAATGTATTGACAACAAAATACAAGTCCCCAAATTGAGAAAATACAAGAAGAAAACAAAAAGGAAAGCTTCCTTGTAGTAGGTGAGCAAATATTTTCTTAGAAATAATCTCGAAAACACAGGGAACAAAAGTATATGTAACACATGGAATTAAGAAGCTGCTTCTATTCAACAAAGAAAACAAGAGAATAATAGGACTGATAGACTAGGAGATATCTAAATAGTTGAAAACCATGCATATGATAGGGAGTTAATATTCAAGGCATAACAGGATCTCAAATATGTAGAAAGAGAAAAAATCCACCTTTAAAATGAGCAGAGGATCTGGATGAAGCTTTCTCAGGAGACTAATGCATGTTCAAAAGGATATGAAAAGGGCTAAACAAAAGTATCAGAAAATGCTCAACATCACTAATCATCAGGAAATACAAATCAAAACTGCAAAGGGATAACTTCACACTTCAGTAAGATTTGTGGTTATTAAAGTGACAAAAGTTTGTGTTTGTCAGAATATGGAAAGAAAAGTACCATTCATGGAAACATAAATTAGCACAGTCAATATAGAAAACAGTATGGAAGCTTCTTTAAAACTTAAAAGTAGGACCTGTGAGATGGCTCAGTGGGTAGAGTGATTGTTGCCAAGACTGGTGGCACTATTTTCCTGTGACTTTTTCCATGGACTTTTGCACTAAGGCAGGTGAACCAACAGAGCAAGTTGTCTGCCTCCTGTCAGTCCTGAGGAGGTATCTGTCCCCAGTAGTGCCGCCTACCCCAGTCATATGATGGTAGGAAAGAACAGACTCCTGCAAGTTTTCCTATTCCTTCTATATTTATGCTTATGGCACATGAATACCCACACATATACATAATAAGTAAATAAAATGTAATTTATGAAATTAAAACTACCACAAAATTTAACAGTTTCACTTCTGGATATCCAAAAAATTAAATCAGTATGTTTTGTTAAAACAATAATTTACACTACAGAATTCACTCATTCACAATAGACAAGAAATGGAATCAGTCTAGATGTCTGTCACTAGACTAATAAAGATAATGTGATATGTCTTTATGCGTAGTTCTTGTACATTTATTTCACTCTGGATCTTTCTATATGTATATATTTATATGTGCTATATATAATGTAATACTTATCATTTTAATAATAAATTGTGTTATTTGCAATAATATGGAATAGGGCAGTATGCCAAAAAAAAATAAGCCAGAGACAGATAGAAACTATGATGGAATTAGTTATAAACTACAGGAGGTATTGTATTTCCCATAAGTCATGCCAGGATGGCTCAAGTGATTTTATATATCCCTATTCAGCAATGCAATTTTGACAAGCATGATATTCTGTAGGAAGGAGTACATGAACCTTAGTATAAAATATAGATTTATGTTGAATATTTCAGTGATGACAGCCATATAGCAAAAACATTTTGTTGAAGTAAAGACCTTCATATTTCATACAAAAATCTGCTCTCAACTTTTACAGCAATGTCAAAGTCTATGTATAACCAATAGTATTATAAGCAGGCTGAACTTATGGATATTCTAGCATGAAAATATTTTATGTCCTCCAAACTTTCTTCATCCTCAGCAGGCAGCGGAGGATGTCCTTAAATGCATCCCAATAGTAAATTGTGAACTCATTTAGAGATGGGATGTTTTTACTTTGCAATTTTTTAAAATAACTTGATTAAAAAGTTGTTTTATGAACTTTGTAGATGATACTGTCATAACAAATGTCACAAGGTTGGACACACTGGCATCTTTTAAACATCCTGAGTTATGTAAGTTCTTTCCATTTTATATCCACCTTATGGACCAGTCTTGTCTCCCCTTCTTCCTCTGATTGAATTTCCTCAACACCACAATGCTGTATGCATGGCTATTTCCTGGCTAATAAATCTATAGTAAGACTTTTATGTTCACAAGAAAAAGTATAATCTGCTCTAGTATGAAAGAGTGGGGAAATTAAGAGTGTCATTTTCTAGACAAAGATCCTCACGTTTTCCTGTGACTTTTTCCATGGACTTTGGCAGGAAGGCAGGTGAACCAGCAGACCAAGTTGTTTGCATCCTGTAAGTTCTGAGGAGATACTTGTCTCCAGTAGTGCCGCCCCCTTCAGCAATGTGGAACACCATGTTTTTCTCATTCCCAGTGGCAGGAAATGGATTTTTAATTCAAACGACGATTAGTGTTCCCTAACACAACAAACATGACTTTAAATAATTAAATTAAATAACTATGTTTTAGTTTTAATTCTATTGCTATAATTAAAAGTGACTTAGAGGACATGGGAGAATGTCATGATGTAAACAGGAATAGATGGGTTCTATGCATTGGTATACTTAGCATGCTGTATGCTTAGCCCTGTTTCCCAGCTGGGGCCTTCATCAAGTTACATCAACATAATATTGTTATTGAGATATATTAGAAAGAAGAGGGAATGCACATCTGCCCTCTCCTTCATCCTCTGCTTCTCATCCACACAAGAAGCTACACAGCAACCAGTGATGTTTTAGTGAAGGAGAGTTCGAGGAACATGGACAGACAAGGAAAGCAAAGATATACTCCCTGAAGATGGTAGCTTTTTGTTCCCAGAAGGCATTGTGAGAAAAAATGAAAGGAAGGCATGATAGATGAAAAGGAGGAAGAAGAGGACCAAAATACCAAATACCAAAGCCAGCATCAGTTTTCTAGCTTCCAGCCTTAAGCTTCTTCCATTCATCCCAAAATGATAAAGCTGAGTCTTGCCCTTTCTCTGTAGCTTGGTCTTCTGTCTTTCCCAGGAGTTCAGTTCTTTGTCCATGCCAGAGTATGAACTCAGCAACCTTCAAGAAGACTACCAGCACTTCAACCTCCAAGTCCCCTAATACACCATCTTTTAATAAATTAAAAAGAGTTGTGGTTGTATAGATTGAAAGAAATTGTTCCAACTAAAGCTAGAGTTTTCAGAAGATTTTTGGGAAGAGGCTTATATAAAATTTGATGTAGCATGTTACATTTGTGGTCCTCTGCCTTATTCAGTGTTACAGTGCTGTGAAGAGACATCATGATCATGGCAACTCTTATAAAGGAAAACATTTAATTAGGGCTTGCTTACAGTTTCAGAGATTGAATCTATTGTCATCAGGGTGTGGAGTGTGGAGGAACACAGGCAGACATGGTGCTGGAGATATAGCTGAGAATTCTACATCACATCAGTAGACAGCAGGAAAAGTGACTCTGGACTTGGAATGAGCTTTTTAAAACCTCAAAGCACACCCTCAGTTACACACTTCCTCCAAAAAGGTGACACCTCCTAATCCTTTCCAATAATACCACTTCCTGGTAACCAAGTATTCAAATCTATGAGCCTATGGGCCTGTTCTCATTCATACCACAACATCCTCCATGGTGATTCCTGATCCTGTGCCTTTACACTCTGACTCTGGGATGGACTATGTGACTTATTTGACCAATAGAACATTAACCAGTGTGATATAATCAGAAACCTAATAAGAACTCATACTCTCATTCTCGCTCTCTCTGTCTCTCTCTGTCTCTGTATGTGCGTCTGTCTCTCTCTATCTCTCTCTGCCTCTCTCTGTCTCTGTGTGTCTCTGCCTCTCTCTGTCTCTGTGTGTCTCTGCCTCTCTCTCTCTCTCTCTCTCTCTCTCTCTCTCTCTCTCTCTCTCTCTCTCTCTCCCTCTCTCTCTTCCTAGATCATTCTCTTTTTAAAAAGCCCATACTGTGAAGAGACCCAAGATGTGTAACTTCAATGACAAAACCACAGGGTATTCCAATTCTTTGGCCTTCCTCAACTGAAGCCCTAAGCAGGAGAACAGAAGGAGACAAGTGTCTTTGTGTTCCACCTCAAGTCTTTGCTCACAGAAGAGTGAAGGATAGCAATGTCCAAACACTGCTTTTGTAAGTCACTGAGTGATAGAAAATAAGTGAAACTTGGAACCTTTCAATCCCTTAGCTAAAGGACCACAGCTGCTGTACATGTGAAGTCAAGGAAAATCGTTATAACGCTTTTCCATTAAAAAAAAAAAACCTTCATTTTTTTCAGTCAAAATACTAAGCAAGATAAATAACTAAGTAAATAAATGCATAATATAATTAAGCAAATAAATAATGAATAATTTTCCAGTACAGAGAAATGTAAAGGTTTTAGCAAGATTTGAAGTCACTAATTTGCTACTTTTTGTTTGAAATGCTAGCATCATGTAATTTCAAAGCAACAGTGCAAATTTTCAAGAAAAAAAAATGCTGTAGAAAATCATTTGGGGTTATTTTTAAGAAATGAAAATTTATCAAATGAAAGAAATTTTTTCTTGGATAGCATAGTTTACAGATCACCAAATTTGCGTGACAGTCTCAGGAGTATTCATGCTCTGATGCTTAACCTGTGTGTGCTTCTATATATTTAGAAACCTCAAATTATTTGCATGATTTTCATTCTTGTGCTCAACTTCACAGCGATAGACTATAGTGAGCTTCATACTATTTCAGTTTGTTCACGCTTTCTCTTTTGATTAGAATTCTATTTTACTATAAATTACACACATTCTATATGAGATGGTGTTAAGAGATCATTTCAAATTACCCTGGATGTGTTCATACCGCCCCAGCTTATTTGGCATAAAGCATATTTGTAAGGAAAATCTTGCTTTATCATGCTGTCAGCTTAAGGAAAGTCTGTCTAGGAATGTGTACCATTTAGCAATCACACAACTAGGACATCAACAGTCTAGTTGAAAGTAGCTAAATAGCAAAACCTCAGATCTTCTTCCCTTCCTCTTCTATTCTCAGGTTTTTAACATGTCACCAAACTTCTCTGCATCCTCTGAGATTACTGAGAAGTGAGTTTTCATTTCAATATTAAATAATTTTGGTACAAAACTTACCAGAGGATAAAATTACATGTGGATGAGTTTTGATTTATTTACAGTCCTTAGCGGCAAAAAGAGGAGTTACATTGTATAACATATTTTACCCAAATCCAACTCAGGAATTTTTGTTGCTTTTACTATTTTTTTTTGAAGAGAATCCCACTATGTGTGTAACCCAGACTGACCTTGAGATCCTCACCTTCCTGATCCAGGTTCCCAAATACCCCAATCTGTGTTCTACCACACCTGGATTTCCAAGATAATTTTTTTACACAAACATGTTATTTTTAATAATTCAGCTTTAAAAAAACAAAATCCATATTTACCTTCTAAACTTGGCAAAGAAATACATAAATCTCAAATCAGAACCTTTTACTATTAGTAGGTATCCAATAGATGCCCAAATGGTTTTGACAGAAAAAGTTTTATTGAAAAAAAAGTAAGTTGTATTATACTTACATGAAGTAAGTGATCAAGGCAAACTAAAAAGCACACAAGTGACTGCATGTTGTAGGAGTATAATTATTCAGATGAAGCATCTGAAGCTTGGGAATCAGTTATTGGGAGAATAAAATGGAAGTAGATTGCCTGTCTTAGTCTCAGTGGTGTAGTAGTTGTTCAAAAGCACTTCAATGGGGAGTTAAGGAGAGTATTTGGTCAGTAAAGTGTTTACTGCTCAAGCATGAGAACCCAGGCCCTGCATTCAATTCCCTAGGATTTCTATACAAAAACAGGAGAGGCAGATCACACATATAATCCCAGGAGGAAGTCAAAGACAGAAACATCCCTGGGGTCTGCTGGCCAGAAAGTCTAATGAATTGGTGAGCTCTCGGATCAGCGAGAGACCTCATCTCAAAAAATAAGGTTCAGTGTGATTAAGGAAGATATTTAATATCTGCCTCTGGCCTACACACAAAAACATATGTGTGTGTGTGTGTGTGTGTGTGTGTGTGTGTGTGTATGCACAAACATGCATACACACACAGACATACAGACAGACACACAGTCACAGAGAGACACATATATGCAGATACACATACAGACACACATATAGATACACTCACATATACAAAACAGATACACACACCTAGACACAAATATACACATACACACACCCACACACACTCACACACACACACACATCCCACACAAGTATTCTATGATTATTCAACTGTGAATTAGTCCCATAGAGGGTTCCCCTAATGAAAGTGCTATTTAATGTGCTGTTTGAAAGATGTAACCATACTCGCTGGGATGGAGAATATTAAAATAGAAAACTGGAGACCACCATGCAGTTTAACTGAATTTCCAACATTAGATTCAAATACGAAAGGTCGTCCATAGAGGGGACAGGGCATAGAGTGAGGTGCTTGGAAGTAAGCACACATCTTCCATGCTTCTGTCAATTCAGTGTCTCTCCTTGTATTCTGCCATCACATATCATTTTTATGCCCTTCTCAACCTACTGCCTTGCATCATTGCTATTGCTCTGTGTCTGTGTGTAGCTTTCCACAGCATGGGGCTTTAGACATCATTTTCTTCTATTACAGAAGGTCTGATTTGTGGTAATATATTTTGTACACTAATAAATTTGCCTGAAGATCAGAGAACAGAGCAAGAGACTAGATTAAACATAGAAGCCAGGCAGTGGTGACACACATCTTTAATCTTAGCACTCGGGAGGCAGAGATCCACCTGGATCTCTGTGAGTTCAAAGCCACCCTGGATTACATGAGATTGACTCAGTCTAGGAGAGAAAACAGAGCCAAGCAGTGGTGACACACACCTTTAATCCCAGCACCAGGAAAGTTGAGACAGGAAATGATGTGGGTGGGTGGAGAAAGGTATATAGGGCATGAAGAGACAGTGACTAAAGTCTTGTGGCTGAGGAAAGTTGTTCAGGCTGAGGAGTCCAAGGGGTGGCTTATTCATTTGTCTCTCTAATCTTTCAGTATTTACCCCAATATCTGGCACCAGGATTTTTTTTTATTAAAAGACCATTTAGAATTCATGTTATATTAATTATTAGGCCCTTTGAATCTTTTTAGGAATGATGAGGCAAGGATAAGTTCCAACAGTGACCACATGTCACAACTCTTGCATCATCTTCATTCCTACAAGGTACACTGAAGCATGCTACTTAATCCCTCTGAATATCCATTCCTACTACATGTAAACAGAATAGCAATGCCTCCATCCCATATTGGTTTTGAATTGTGAAATGATATAAAAATATTGAGGAGCTATTCATGCTTCAAGAACTCTACAATAAGAAACATGTCAATCAAATATTATTGAAATAATGAAAAAAAGACTTTGACACCATTTGGTATATGTTCATGTTTGTTCCTTATTTTGATAGCATACAAGGGCAAGCTCTATCTTTTCAAATTCAACTGTCTGAGTGACACTTTAGATTTGTATCATGAAGAGATAATTCAAGGCCATCAACTATAGTGGACTAGATATAATGAGAAATATTCATATGTGCTATATAATTATATTAAAATAATAAATTAGGCATGTATGTGTATGCATGTATATATGCATTCCATATATATATGTGTGTGTGTATCCCCACTTATATTTAATTAATTTCAAAGTGTATTATTGTATTTTCATGTAGAATAGAATTTTATCTATAGAATCTAACACAGTCAGACATTTACATGATAAAATTCCCACTATAGTCAATAATGAAAAAGCAGATTGCCTACACAAAAGTCAGTTTTTTAAAAAGAGAAAAAATTAGATATAAAATACTTCACTTAATAACAGTTTTCCTTGATAATCAGTGCAAAATAACTGACCTGGGCCAGCAGATGGTTCTTTAGTGACAAGGATCTGAGAGAGAGGACCAGGAGATCAGAAGATAAAGGATAGAGGACAGAGAAGATAAAAAATTTTGAAATCAATTGGGCTTCCTCAAGTATGTCTTATGCCAAGTAAACTTATTAAGAAGTATGCAACTTACGTACAAGTTCCCGGGGAGAAAAAAGACAGAGTCAGCAGAAACTATTATACAGTGAGAATAAGTTAGTGGAAAACTAATCAAACAGTACTGGACACAGTGTATCTCAAGGACATCAGAGACCAACATATACTATTGCCCCATAAGATGGGAAGAGTTAGGTTCTCAGGATCTGAAGCCACAGCTCCCCCAAGGCTCTGGCCCCAAACTATTACTGGATCTGCCAAGCCTGTTGCTGGTTTTAGACAAGAAATTATACTCCTTCTACATACATCAGGATCTCAGGGGAAGCATCCATTGATTAGTACAATCCTCAATAAAAAACAAGTAATGCTACTGTGTTTTATTTTCTGTGGCTTCTGTGTCAAATTATTATTTAGTGTTTTTAGGCAAACATATAAAGTAACTAAACAGGGCAATGAAACCAGTATCATCTTCTCCTAAAGCAAAACACATATAAGTCAACTGAACAATGTGTGGCATTTTCTAAAAGTAAAATTAATAAAATATAAACAAAATAATTTTTCTAAGCATCAAAACTCCTGGAAACAATTTTAAACAAGCTATCCACATGAGCAGTCTTTAAGAAACCAACAAAAGGTTTGGCTTTGTCCATCCAAACATTCTGGGAAAACTCCCACAAACAAGCTGTGTTAATCACTTAGAAAGGCTTATTTTGGCTTACAGTTTCAGAATGTTTAGCCCCAGTGTGTTGACTGTGCCTGTGATTAAGCAGAATTCTGTGGTGGTAGGACATATTAATAAGGAAGCCGCTGCTCTCATGATGACTGCGAAGTGAATAGAGAGAAATGTCAGGGTCCCAGCACTCCCTTCTAGGACTCGTGGCCAGTGACCAAATGTCTTCTCAGTAGTCCCTGAATTTTAAAAGTACCACAACCTCCCAATAGCAACAAAGACTAGAGACCAAGCCCTTGGGAAACATTTATCAAAGCCATACATTAGATTGAAGGCATTTTTTTAATTTAATGATAGGATTCACTGTGAATTAAAAATTTGAAATATAGCATTCATATAACTTTGGATATAATATTTTGATTAACTGAGTGCAGCTAAAAATAAAGAAAAAGAAAGCAAAATAGGGTAAACATCTGTGTAGAGAGAGCAAATTAAGACTGGTAACCAGATAGAAATGGTTCAGTAGAGTAAGAAATGGAGGCTAGAGAGGGCTCAGGAGGTAACAGCATTTACTGCTCTTGCAGAAGATATAGGTTCAGTTCCCAACAGCCAAACAGCAGTTTACATTTGCCTGTTACTCTAGTTGGTGGAGTCTGTTGACCTCTTCTGAACTCTGTGGGCACTGAAAACACATGGTGCACATGTATGCATGCAAATATTTAAAAAATAAAAAAAATAACTTACTCTTTTTTAAGAAGAACAATAAATGGTATAAATGTAATCAAAATTTCCAGAAGAAATAGACCAATCACAAATTCTCATAAGTATTAACCAATTAAAGCAAGAAAGACACACCAAGATGGAAAGAAGTGATAACTCTGAGATCATAGACCGAGTAATTTCTAAATAAAATCAGTTCAAACCAACCCTATGAGTCATAACATTTATTGAAATAATAAGTCTAATCCCTTGTTAAAGGGAAACACATTTTCAAATTGGCTTTTACAGGTGTTTTAGTTAGTGTTCTCATTGTTTGGGAAAAATACTCAACAAGAACAGCTTAAGCAAGAAAAGATTTATTTTTGCTTACACTTTGAAGGGATACAGTCCATATCCTGGGAAATGTATGACAGCAGAGTCTGGAGGTGACTGGTCACATTGTATCTTGTATCTGTTCCTAGGAAGGAGAGAATGTGAATTCAGAATGGGGTTGGGCACAGTGTCTCACTCCCTCTGGTATGGCTCCACAACTTTCCCAAACAGCACCAGTAGCTGGGGACCAAAAATTCAAGTGAGTGAATTTATGGGGGGCATTTCACATTCAAACCACGAACAATAAATAGACCATGTATATATGAGATAAATAGTGAATTTTACTTAAAGGGACTAAAGACAAAGCCATAGAAAAAAGAAAGACAACAATTACAATTCTAATAACTAAGGTGAAATTCAAATTGAAAGAAAACAAAAGAGAAAAGATTAAATTGCATGAAAGAACACTGCATGTCTAAGGGTACTTGCCTTGGAGAAAGAACACGCTGCTTTCTACTTCTCTGTGTGATTTACCAATCTTAGGAAAACTCTGTATTCTGAGTTTCTCTGTATGGAAACAATAGTCAAAACAAACCCTGTCCCACTTTCATTTCTGTTGTTGTGACAAGATATCCTGACAAAAAGTAATGTAGGTGAGAAAGGGTTTATTTCAGCTTGTAATTCTAGGTTATAGTCCATTACTGCAGGGACCTCAAGGCAGGAGCTTGAAGCAGGTACTCACATCCACAGTCGAGAGCAGAGGGAGAATAAACACTTCCTGCATCCTGCACAGTCTATGAGCAAGTATTCACACCCATAGTCAAGAGCAGAGGGGGAATGAATGCATACCTACCTACTGTGCTGCCTAGAAAATGGTGATGCCTAGATTCAGGATGAGTCTGCTCATTTCAGTACAATTAATCAAAACTTGCCCAAGCATGCCCACAGGCCAACCTGATCTATGTAATCTCTGATTCTGGATTACAATTAAATCATTGTTTGTTAACTAGGCAATTGTAACTAAATTATTTAATTGTAATAAATTGTAAATAAAATATAGTAAAAGCATGATAGTTTTATCAAAAAAACAGGTTTGGAATAAGAGAGACATGTTATTTTTAGATTTGTTTCAAATAGTTAAAATATGAGAGATCAACTGCCCAGTTAACAATTAAAACTGTCCATCACAGTATCATCAGAAGAATGTCCTATTTTGGAAAATGCAATCCACACTCCAACAGTTGTTTTCCACAACTCTCATCGTCAGACTTCCAACTTCCCAAAACTCTCATCATCAGACTTGGACAAGTTTTGATTAATTGTACTGAAATGAACAGACTCACCCTGAATCTAGGCAGTGCAGTAGGCAGGTATGCATTCATCCTGTTTTTTAGTAGGTTCTGTGTCCAGAATAGTGGGTTAGGTGCTCTTTCAGATATGTTCTGGATCATGCTGTTTAAAATCACCACAACCTTCCCTTTGGAATTTCCCAGAAGATGGATTTATTCTTTGGCTGTGAATTTCTGAAGAAGGTGGCCACAGCATCCTGGTATGAAGACAAAGAAAAATAACTTAAAGGATCCATTCAGCCTTCAGCGAAATACAGAGTTTTACCTACTTTGATTCCTACTAGGAGCTAAACATGGAGATTTCTCTATTATACTGTGATTTCTTTTAACTCCACAACTTAAATTGAGGGACTGTTGTGTCCATAGTAGATTTTGTCAAGCATGCAGGCATATACAATGTCAGACAATACTTTGTAATCTCACATTCTTTTTTGTAAACAGTTCTCATCCTCCCTCTGTGAGTTCTGAAAATAACAGGTTCTATTGTGAATCAAGCTGGCACATGATGTCCTATACAGAGACAGTCTACAGTGGCATGTGCCCTACAGCAATACTCAGCTTGACTTTCACAGCTGGATTGGGGTTCCAGTGATCGTGAAGAGACAAAAAGAGACCTTCCACCCTGCACTACACAAACAAGAATATTCTCATATGTCACTAAAGAAAGTGAAAGAGAAGTGAAGAGGAATAGCAGAGGTTGTGGAAAAAGAGAGAAGAGATCATGCATGCACTTTGTATATGTTCATACATCTTCAAATGATACCTAATTGGGCCTTTGCATATTGCTAGTTTGTATCTGTCTTTGAGTTCAGCTTGTGCTTTATGTATTCATGCAAATCCATTTAGCGAGGAGAAACATATGGAATTCTCATTACTATCCCATGTGGAGGAGGATTATTAGCTTGTGCTTGTTTACAAAAACTTAGTGTTTGAGATACCTCATATTTTCAATATTTAAAGCAAATCTAAAAATAACATGTCTCTCTTATTGCAAACCTGTTTTGGGGGGATGAAAGTATCATGCATTTGTTATACTTTATTAATCCCGTATGTTATGTCCATGTTCCTCTTCCAGCTCTGATTTTTAAATGAATTAACTATAACCAGTTTAATTCTAGCAATACTATATCTAACTTCCTGATACATATTTTATCTGAAAATAACAGAGAAAATTTTGGGCCTCAATGCTGACTGAAAATTGAAAATATTCAGTGGGATAGTAGGAGCTAAATGAATTGACATCTGAAGCTGGAAGCTGCTTACTTTTTCAGGAGCTGAAGAATTAGGGTCTGGGGAGACCTATCAGGCCATAAAGTACTTGCCTCACAAGCAAGGGGACCTGAGTTTGAATCCTCAGCACCCACACAACAGAAGCCAGGTGTATTGGTGCACACCTATAACACTTGCTATTGAAAGTGGGACCAGGAGGAACCCTGAGCCTTCAGTCCGGCTGCTATCAATGAATCCATGAGCTCCAGAGCCAGGAAAAAGCCTTGTCTCAAAAACTAAAGTGGCAAGCAACAGAAAGATTCCCTCCATCAACCTCTGGCTTCCACACTTTTGTGTACACATATGCATTTGTATGAAAACATGTGTGGACACATGTGCACACATACAGAGAGGTTAAGGATAAACACGCTTGTGGTGATATTTTGTTTGTGCTCTAACAAATAAAGCTTGCCTGAAGATCAGATTGTGGAGCTGGCTATTAGTTAGCCATAGAGGTCTGGAGGTCTGTACAGACAGACAAGAAGTGAAAAGGATGGGCAGAGAGAGGAAGATAAGGCAGGCAGAGACAGGAGCTCAGTCCCCATTTTGGTCTGAGGATTCGGTAGAAGTAAGTCTCTCTAGTGGCTGGCTTCTTTACTTCTCTGATCTTTCAGCATTTGCCCATATAACTGACTCTGGGTTTTTATTATTAAGGCCAATCCGAATTCGTGCGACATCTGTTGTCCAACTTTTGGGGCACAAATTCATGAAAAAGCTGCTTGCCTATGGCTTTGCAGTCACTGATATGTCCAGAGCTGCATGCAGGGGCACCTGCTGGAATAACCACCTCACCAGCTAGGTTCTCCTCTCTTTTTTTCCCTAAGCCTCTGAGTGAGTCTGGGGCTTTTCTGCTGCAGCCTCTCTGCAGCAAATTCCACAGATGTATGGGCTGCAAATGTCATCGGAGTTAGCTGCTTTCCCGTGTTCCCCCATGCAGATGGCTAGTACTTGGGCTTCTTTTCTCCCGGTGGGTTGTGGGCGTTCCCTGCAGCCCCTCCTTGGACTGCTGCCACACTAGGTAGCTGCCTTGAAAACCCACTCGGGCTTCTAATGTTCTGTGCGGCAGCAGTCAGCTTCACTTTTCACCACCATCTGAATGATAGTCATTAGCAGATTTGGTGAGACAATTGGGAATTCTTAAAAGGGGGAATTAGTTAAAAGTCACGCATCTGACATTGAGTAAGGTTGGAATATTTGCTAAAGAGAGTGTTTTCCCACATTAAAAATGGAAAACACTATGACAATGGAGAGAGTTAGGTCTCTGTATGATAATACACTGGATGTTTTAAAATGGAACAACTAAATGAGAGGATAATTAATTTAGATGGGATTTATGTAATATCAATTATAAACAAAATCAGTTTTATCATTTTTGTTTTATCACTAAAAAAGTTGGTTAATATGAGTGCTAAGATACAAG